>DF241791.1:35795-69684 GCA_000507305.1 Breviolum minutum Mf 1.05b.01
GTCACACTGCTGCCTGTGTATGTTGTGCTGGTAGCAGTCATGCTACGGCTTGTGGTGGTAAGAGTTTGTGTGGTTTGCGATGTAGTTGCACTTGTCACGGTTGCAGTTGCAGTGATGCTAGTCGTATGTGTTGTCAAAGATGTGCTTATTGTACTGGTCGCAGTGGTACTGGTAGCTGTCATGCTGGTAACTGTACCGGTGGTAGTACCTGTTGTCAAAGAGGTGCTTGCGGTGGCGCTGCTGGAAGTGCTGGTCACCGTAGTAGCGGTAGTCGTCACACTGCTGCCTGTGTATGTTGTGCTGGTAGCAGTCATGCTACGGCTTGTGGTAGTGGCAGTTTGCGTCGTTTGGGACACAGTCCCAGTTACACTTGTAGTGCTAATGGTTTCGGTTGTGGTGGTGATGCTGCCGCTGGTGCTGGTGTCAGTATTTGTCTGGCTTGTCATGGTATTGCTGCGGGTAGTTGTGCTTGATGTGGTTGTAGATTGAATCTCTGTGCACGTGACAGGTCTCTCCTCAGCATTTCGCTGCCAGGGGAAGGTGATCTTCGGAGATGCAATGCACCTGCCTGAACTAAATATGGGTCTCCAGAAGCATCCCGAAGTTGCTAGACAAGTTGTATCATCCTCAACGATCAGGCCACAGGCAGCAATTCCCTGAAGCTGCAAGTCCTTCTCGGTCTGTGTGTATACTGAGCAATTCCGTTGGTCAACATCACGTGCTTCATGGGGAAGGGTCCATTGTCTCCATCCTACACGCTCCTTTTCTTTGGGCACATATCGCAACGGCTCGTTCATTGAGATTTGCCAGGCCAAGTAATCATCAGCCGTTGGTCCATGAACAAAGCCACAGCTCTCAAAGGAGTTCAGTTGACTCGTTGCAAGCTCCCAGTTATGACAAAACTGCTGGGTAAGATTTGTGATGAAAACCGTCTCGAATGTATCATGATGATAGTTCAGTTTCACTCCGAACAAATCTTCCGCTTGTGACAAGGATGAAGTACAACCAGCTCGACTCGTGCATGCCACAGAGGTGGCACTAATGTAGGGAAGCACTGGATTGCCTGGGTCAAAAGAAATGCTCGGCAAAGGTATGACTTGAAAAGTGCTGGGCCAGTGCGGGTAGTAACAATTCCTAGCATCTTGTTGCAATTGGAATATGTATGCCTTCTACCCTTCAAAGTATTCAGTGTTGTGACTCGCGAGTTGTGTGTCGCAGCAGTTTTCCCGTTTGCGAGTTTACTTGCCTGATGAGGTTGCCAATACATCCACAGGTGAGGCAATGAAGTGGTAAGAGTCCGTAAAGACAAAATATTCGGTCTCGACCATGGATGCTAACTCACACAGTGCCTCGCAGCTGATTTCTTTTCGGCAACGAAGGCAACGAACAAATGCTCTTTCACCTTCTAAAGTTGAATCACTGAAAACATAGAAAAACTGAAAAGGAAGCGGCAGGAAAAAGCCTCTATGGCCAAATCTTGTTGATATTCTTTCCTGGACAATCCCAATGGCCAAATCTTAGATTTTCTCAGCCCAAGCAACAAAATAGTCACGCCGTGATGCCTGGCACAATGGAATAGCAATAGCGGAGATTTGTTGGAAGGAAACATACAAAAACATTGCAATCAATAAACTTTAATAGACCAAACTTTTTGCCCAGTTAAAACCAAGGGGCTCGAAAGCGTTGAACTGTTGTAGGACCACGAGAAGTCTGAATGGTGCCATTGCTTTCGTTGAATTCATCGAAATGCAACATCAAAATGGTCCTGGAATCGTTGCTTCCAAACACTTCGCATGGAACGAATTGTAAGACATGCTGGTGCATGCTTTTCGTGCAATCCATCATCTGTCCCATCCCTTATTCCCCAACTAAAGAAATCTATAGATCAACAATGGCCGAACAGTGGGTTCTTTAAAAGGGCTCCTGAAAGGATGTTGCAGACTGGTTGAGTCTTCAAACCTCTGAGACTGGTTGTAGGCAGCTACGGTCAGCGTAAGATTATCAAGATTCTCGAAGATGTTGGACAAAGAGCCATGCTTGATGTAAACTCCATATTCGAAACCTAGGTCACAGCACAACAGATGTGACTCAGGGCCCCACTGAACCAGTGAATTGGCACCCAAAAATGGCCCGAAAGTATGGCACTTTCGAGATTTCAAAAAGCTTCTGTTACATTCCAACCTTTCAGTTCTGAGCAGCTCTCAAGTTACCTTTGGCATGCTGATATTTGCCATATTTGCTTCTGAGCAGAACGAAAGTTGCATAAATCGACCTGGGGTTCTGACTTGAATTCAGCAACGTGTTGCCAAAGTTTCCTTGGGCAGCTGCCATATGAGAGGAACTTTCGGACAGGAATGGAGCAAAAAAACACTAGATCGCCATGACATGGTTCCCAACATTTCTCACAAATAGCAAAACATGTCCGTCTTGTATGATAAAACAGTAGATGTGATTTGTCTTCATGTCTTTTTCTGCAACAGAGATTTTGGGACGTCGCCTTTTCCAAACACTTAGATAGACAAACAAGCAGCAAGCCGTTCTCCCTCAAAAGGTACACCAATTGGGTCGGTGGTTCGGTATTTTTTGTCCAATATTCGTCAACATTCTGGAAGGTTAAGAGATCTAGGGCAGCATCATGGAACCCGACAAATCCACCAGCCACTTGAGCGAAGCATCCCACTAACTGCGAGTCGTCTTGATATGGCTCCTCTCCATCGCTTACACTCTGATTCCATGCCTCACCTAGCGGAGGAAATTGGGGGGAAATTGGGCGAAATCGGGACATGAAAGTTGGGGAACTTCACCGTCCAAGTATGAAATCCTATTGAAGCTCTAAGATGCAAAGACAACCGTCATCCCCCAAGTCCTCAAGGTTCACATTTGCCGATTCGAAAAGGTTTCTTGCACAAAACATGATGGCACTTTCCACGTGACCCACCGTATCCCATCTCCCGATCTGTCAACCTAGGCGTCCATCCAAAGTGAGGCGTGCCATGCGGACATCGAAGGCAATTTCATTGTGCTCCTCAGGCAGGGAATATCTTCATCTCCATAAACTTTGGATTCAAAATCTGTCATTTTGAGATGAGACTGACGCCACCTTTTCAATGGGCTTTAAGGATCTGAAATCTGAAATTTAAGGGAAAGCTGCAATCGTAAAATGCAGGCAAACTCTCAATCTCTGCACAGAAAAAAGGGGGTGGAACATGTGTGGTACAAAGGCAGGAGTACGTTGTTTGCTATGTTAATCCAGTTCGAAACATGCGTCAGCCTTCAATGACTTCTGACTTTTGCTGATGATGGCACTGATTCTGCAATTAACCAGGTTTTCTAACCCTTAGTCTTTGGCTTCTGGGGGGTTTGGATGGTTGCATTGCTTTCAAGAGCTCGTTTGAGCACCTAGCTGAGCCTAGTAGGGAAGGACCTGTCCCCTACGCAGCACGTGTAAGTTGCAACTTGGCGTCCGTGGCAGCCTCTTCTATAAGCCGACTGTTGAGCCATCGCAGCCAAGGATGCTCCACATAGTAAATTGCATTACCATTGATGTGCACTAGCAAGTCTTCAGGCATAAGATTGCTGAAGGTGTCCCAACTATCGCCTGCGTTCCAATCAGCTGATGTGTGTAGTCTTATGGTTTGTGTGTGAACATGGCAAAGGATATGCTTTCGCCAGGATGTTTTGGCAAATGCCACTTCTCCTTCCCCTATGAGATAGCTTGAGGGATTCCACGGTTGCTTCGGTTGAGACATGTAAAGTACTATTAACAAGCTTGAAGGCACAGGTCATAGGATGACAGCATTTTTCCCGCCTAAGTAGCGACTGCCACGAATGGCCGCCGAAGGATAGCACAATGCTTCGCGAAGGTACTGATCCAACCAATAGCTGCGAACGGGCACTGCATCAATTTCCTCGAGTTGCGAAACTCTGGCTTGGCGTCATGAGAAAAAACCAGCTAAATCAGAACCTAATAATGTGTCAAGTGGCCATGAAGTAGAATGCTGTGTAGTTCACCGCATAGTCGCCCTCCACGAAGCTTCCTTTAGAGAACACATCTTCATCGCCACATTTTGCCAAATGATTATTTCAGCAACCGTGTGGCTCAAACCTGTCAATGCGTCCGAGGAGCTCAGAATGAAGCGGAAGACCTTGTTTGGTCCATTCACCCAGTCCTTTCGGACGGCATAGCCTTAGCTTCAAAAGTTCAGGAAGGGACCCCAGACTGAACTCCCCACAAAACCAACGCCAAACTGTTGCAAGTCACCACGAGAATCGTAGATATCTTCTGCAGCAGTCCTTAGATCCATCAGTGACCACTGGACAGCCGACAGCATCTGCTAAGTCTACCTCCAATAATAACAAAGTGCTAAAAAATTGGTGAGCTTTCTACTTGAAATTCCACAAATTCAGGCTATCTGAGGCTTCTATTTTTCCTAGGCAGATTGACAGTAATCCACTGCACTATTCCATATCACTAATACGCTGCCCTTTTGCCATCCGAACCAAGCATCAAGTTAGCTGCAGTAACGATGACTGATCGGAAGCAGCGGTGCCATGACTGTGTACCATTCTGAAATGATTCATGCACTGCACTCCTTGGACACACTACAAGTTGTACAACTCTTCAGGCACAAGCATCACACAAAATGTTATGGTTAACTCATCACCAGAACTGTCTTCCCTTCTCACTTCAGCGCAAAAGCTCTGCAAAATTCATTCCAAGTTGCGCTGCGCTCCTGAGAGGAAAAGGTCTTCAAAGCAACATCATCAAAGTACAATACCAGTAGTCTTGTGTGGAGGTATTATATTATGTACATTCTATGATTGTGTTTGACCTGTGGCAAACAGAAATCCTAGAATGATATCCGAGTGAGTATCAGACAGTACACTGAGTACACGTTCACTGTCCAAATTCAGCATTACCATGAGAACAGCATTCTCCCCTATCTCAAGAAAAAACTTGAAAGTACAACATCTTGCGGATTTGAAATCTACACCTTCTCAAGACTACAGTGTCGACAACTAAGGCCGATTCCATGCACCAGGATTATCTTCGAAGGCCTGGCTAAAAACCAGAATCAGATCCACAGGGACATGGGGCGTCTCGTTGCACGGCAAATATTGCTCCCAGGACCTCAGTCAAATCGGTCAAATCTGCCGAACTCTGCCGATTTCGCACTGGTCGACACAAAGGCCCGGACAAGAAGGAGCTTTCTAACGACGCAACTTCAGATTGGCTTGCAAAAGGTCGCACGACAGCAAGATCGTGTCCAATGGAGGCTGTGAAACAAACGATGTGAAGAAAGAGTCGCAGCAATTGGAGGAACATTTCTCCTTAGCACATGTTGTAAGCTGGCAATGCTGGACAAGCTCCTTGAAATCTCTTGAATAAGATAAGGGATCCAAAGAGTCCCTCTGCAGCAGAAAACTTGTGAAATTCAAGCGTCTTCCTCTAGAAAAGCGCCTCTTTTGGAACAGCTGCACGCGCAAAGCTGCTCGCGAACTACTTTGCTATCATCTATCAAAGTCTATACTGCAGCAGGTTGTGAGAGAGTTGGCTTTGTCACCTATGATCCTAATGCCTTGTAAACTACCGGTCAAGCTCCTACTATCCTACAATTTCCATGGTAGCAATGCCAGATACCGATTGGAAGTCTGCAAGTAGAGAAACAGTATAGCAGAATGACTACAGACACCATGCTCAGCTGTTCATGACTTTTCCGTGAAATGCAAAGCAACTTTTCCAAGTTTTGCCTTGTGTTCTGAAGGACAATCTGGCTGCTTTGGTCACATGGCTGCACGGGTGCGAGAGATCAGCATCTTCATGTGGGTTCCGCAAGAACTGGGATAGTTACCAAGCTGAATGCTGTTCTGACCCAGTTTCCCTTAGTGTTTCATTGAAAAGAAATCTTCGGTGTGTTGGGCCTTCAAGTGAACGTGAGCCTGGCGCAAGGGATGGGCACCACAAAAAAATCCGTTCTGGCTTCCAAAATACTTCAGCCGATGTGAAATTTTCTGAAATCTGCTCATTTCAAGTTTTCAAGAAGCTTTTCTGATGGAAAAATCAAATGCTTCTTTGGCTTCCAAATATTTTTCTGCACTCGGATGCTGCAGCACACTTCCAGTGCCTGCTTCTGCTTGTCTTCGGGGTTCGATCGGATCGCTAAATCAACTTAGGTTGTTGTCCCTGTGGATTGTTCTCTACTTCTCAATGCTCACCTTGTATGAAGGTTGTTGGTTCAATGCTATGTACTCCCTACTCCATTCAAGCTGACAAAAGATGTTCAAAGGCTTAAATGATATGCCTATTATCATATTGATGTATGTGGATGAATTGTACATAGGTGTGTTGAAGCAAAAATGCCGACATTCCAAAGGCTTGGTGACTTCCTCGGTTTGGAGTCTTGTCGTCAGCTGCGGCAACATGTAAAAACCACAGTTGCTATGATCTGAGGATGGTTCAATCGAAAGAATTTACGGCATACAAATTATAAATGATCCCACGTTTTGCTTCTACATACTTCTTTTGGTCATGGGGTAACAACTCCCAAACTCGCAAGCACTCACACAAATTTTTGTGGCAAACTGCCAAGCATGTTCCTGCTCGGTGTAGCTTCTGGTTATGTCGCCATTCGAGTTGGAAGGGGGCGAAATGGCTGAAATGCTTTGAATCTTCTCCGCTATGATCTTCTCCGCTATTCTGATGGGAAGATTCACTGTCTTTCCATACCGCCTGTTGTTGGTCTTGACAGCATAGCCTCCAACAAAACGTGTACCACAGCATTGCCTCCAAAACCAATCGGCACCTCCTGTAAATATTGCTGGAAAGCTGCAGCAGTCCTGGCTGTCACCGTGACTCCCTGTCGATGACTGATGATTGTCGTTGGTAAAGGGCAGCATTCGCAGTGGTTGGTACTTTGACAAAGCAGCTTCAACGCAGATTCAACTGCGGGTAAATTCAGTTTCCGAAGAATTCGCTGTCAAACTTCGTCTCATTCAGTCAATGTGGACAGGACAGGAAGGGATCCAGAGCTTGCAGCACTGAAAGAGCTTCATGGCATTGCTCTGGCCTCAAGGAAGAGCTTGGGTGAGCAAGAGTCAGCAAATAAGTCTATGAGAAGCACACCTGGTACAAGTGTGCCAATTTTGGGTATATAAATGCATGTAACTGCTACCTGCCTACCATCTACGTTTCAACAAAGAAATGCCTTCCCTGCAAAAAACCAGCACTGTTAATTGCATCATTTGTGTTGTCACTTTATCTGCCTCAGAAGGCCATTGAACCATTTACACTGTCATTCTCATCCATTTTTGTCCAGGCCTCCAGGACAAGCTTCCATCGTTTAGCCAGTAGACATGCACGTGATGCCTAAGCTTTGCGCATCTGCCGTTTGACCTTCTAAAACACTGGCGTTCTGAAAGGATTCACAATACCAGGTTGCTAAATTCTGCACATGATCGGGAATCATGCAAACTTGTCCATCTGAATGCTCTTGCCTCAATGGAGATAACAAGCCAAACCAAAGAAGCACCAGCATATACATGTATCAACTCCACTCAAGTTCGACTTAGGGCACGGCATCACACTCTTCCAGGCATGCAATACCAGATGCAATGCTAAGAAATCACGTGTTTGTTTCAATACCTCAGCTGGATACTGCACAATTGAGCCATAACGAAATCTTTTTCAGATATATAGAAAAGTTTTACTTTGGAGTACCATGTTGGGTTCTTTGAAGAAAAAACGTTTTCACCAAGGCGGGCTGAAGAGATCATACCTTACCACAGGCTGCTGAGCTGCCGCATGATGACGCTTGCCAAAAGACACTGAGCTGGAAGTCCAGCCTGAACACGACTGATAAGAAGAACTGTATGTAACTAGTCAAAATAGCCAGTAGTGTTGTACTGTAGAATAGTGCATGGTGCGTAGTAGTATATTGTACATAGTATATAGTATCTGTATATGGTACATAGTGAAAATAGATATTGTAGTACATAGTACATAGTACACAGCGGTAAAAAGTGAGTAGCATATAATATGTAGAAAGTATATCGCAAAGAGCATATAGTATATAGTATATGGTAAACAGCATGTAGTATGGAGTACCGTGTAGGTTGTACATAGCATCTACAAAAAAACGTAGTGCATAGTATATAGTGTGCCGATGGATTTATATAGTTTGATATTAGTACATACTATGCAGTATCGGTATACAGTATAAAGATAGTACAAAGTACATATGTGGTATGTAGAATATTTGTAGTATAGTTTGGAGTATAGCACATGTTGCATTATACGAACTACAGCACCCCTACCACTGCTGCCCTGCAACACCTTCCAAAGGCTTACATCAAAATAGTGCAGCCGTGATACTGTTCAATTTCCTTTCTGCAGACGTCTCCTGGCATTTTCTACAGGGTGGAATGTGGGATGCTCAGTCCACATCCTATATTCAGTCGATTTGATCAATTGATGATGCACTGATCCCCATGTAAGTCCGCACTGGTATTGTAGACCCACAAATCACCCTATCCACACAGCAAACTGGCGATTCTCTGGGGCACAGGCCGCTCGCCTCCACAAAACTTCATCCGAATAATCTCTTTAACAGTAGGGAAACTGTAGGGTCAAAAAGCCACTTGCGTTTCTTCATCTTAACACTGCTTGACCGTAAAGGGATAACACAAACAATTAACAGTGGATTGAAGCCAAACGATTTTTAAGTGGAGTCAGCTCTGTCCCAAGACACAACCGTGAACATCCTTTTTTGGCGGAAAGTTGAACTCCCATTTCTGATCATGTTTCGATAGTGGTGACCTTACCATCACCTGCATCGCACATATTCACTGCACGGGATTCAACAAAGAGCCTGACAATGGGGACAAGCACGACGTTTGTGTCGACGAGATTCTTTTGTTTTTGGAGCTGGGGCTGATGAGGCCCTGAGGGATTCCGGTCGAGCAAGAAATTCTGCTGCAGTTTGGGCTGTAATTGGGACACCTGATGGTGATGTAGCTTCAGAGCGAACAGCTGTAGATCCGGACTGGCAATGGGTTGTTTGAACAATGACTTCTGGCTGTGAATTCGTGTTTGAATCCAAGGAAGATGAGCTGTTGGTGCTGTGAGCTGGTGAAGTTGCATTGGGAGCGACTGTGAATTGAGAATTGAGAGGAGCTGTAGCATTGATGGTTTGTGAGGTGCATCGTAAAGGGTGAACAGCCCTGGTATTAAAAAGTGTGATTGGTGGTGGAAGACCAAGTGGAGGACCATCTGTAGGCAAATCCTGATTGAAAAGCTCTTCATGTCGCCGTGAAAAAGGTCCAGAACGACGTCTCCCTGGTCTACCCTTCATCAGAATGAGAATAATGGAGATGCACAAACATGAAAAAGCAAAGGGCTCCCAAATACCAAACTGGCCAATGTCAAATGACTTCCAGAATTCAAAAATCACAAAAGCAGTCAAAGAGTTGAAAAAACTCTTGAGATCAAAGCCAGAGAATCTTGACCCAAAATGGCCCCAACCACTATTGAGGTCAAGATCCATAAAACATTACCAAACCTACTAAAACAAAACACGGTTTGGTAAACAATCTAAGAAATGTTGAGAACATATTGTAGACATTTCATCACACTTTGCATGGTGTCTGTATGAAGTCTCATCTATCCGCTTCATCCTGCGTTCCATGCGTTCCATCCGTTCCATCCGTTCCCTCCATTCCATCCTTTCCATCCTCCCAACCCTACCTGCATCATTCTTGGGCAATTGTTTTGATCTCCATGACACTTTTCTTTCGCAGATGAAAGATATCTTTGGACTTCACGTGAACTTCGTAGGCTCATCAACTTCATCTGTCGAAGCTCTCCACGCTTCAAAATCTCAGGCGTTCCCATCGAAGGTTGGTGCATCACTGTGACAGGCTCAGGGCTGCAAGGGATGCCAGGGATGCCCATGGATTGGATGTGCTTCTTGTCTTCCAAAATCACTCTTCGTGTGTTTGGTGCTCCAGGCTCACCTGGCAAGTCTTGTACTTGGAGTCTGTAAAAGATGTGTCCACTTTCTATAGTGTCCGTTTTGGCAGAATGTGGGTGAGAGAGAGTAAGAGGAAAAAAGAATGTGAGTGTGTGCTAATGCTCGCCTGCTCCAAAACTCATTCAGAGAGATGCATCAAATCAATACAAACATCTACACACTGGCCTCTCTTTCCATCTGCTCCCAAGACAAGTTGCACCTGCCATGCAAGGCAAGTTTTCTTGAAAGATCATCAGCTGAAAAAACTCCATGGTATGCTTGATCTTCTCAGGTAAGGATCAATTTGAGATACTTCACCTGACATTCCTGGCCTCAGTCAATTTTAGTGCTGCACTTCTACAGGGACACTGCTGGTCTTGCTGCCATGCAATCCACGACAAAAAACCTCATCAAAACACGCGCTCCAGTCATAGTCACCCTTCGCAATTCGCGGTCTGCGTGCTGAGTGAAGGGCAAAGACGAAGTCGTGCTTTGATGGTTTCCGAAATTGCTTCCAACACATATTGCCTGTCGTCAAGTGGGTGATGTGTTGAGCTCAGTGGATTGCGCTAAGACTGCTGGAAGCTGGCAAGTTACAATGATCTCATGCTTTACATTCCTGTACTCTTGAAGGAAACAAACACCCAAGCCTGTCATTTTGAGAATAAAGCTTGGCCATCAACGGAGTTCCGTGGAGGCAGCTTGGCCACAGTCAATAGAAGTTGAGCCAAATTCGTTAAATGCAATCCTTCTGGGGATGAATCTTCAGGTCACTGTTACTTTCTTGGTGGAAAAAAAACATCCTTCGAAAAGGAACAACAGTTCACTGCGCTAGTTTTGACCAAGTCCAATCAATGTCCCTGGTCATTCAGGAGCCACGAAGCTGGAATGACCATGTGCCTACATGTGCCTACATGTGCCATCACTATACACAGCCCCAGCTGAATCCATCCCTACCCCCACACACATTTTGGCTTGCTTTGTACTTGCAAATTCAAACCAACAACACAACACCATGAAGTGACACTCATAACTCATAAGTCTACCTTTGCTATAATCTAAAAGTATCTAAAAGTATTGTTGGTTCTCACCATTTATGCGCAGTTTGGTTGCCACTGTAGGAGACTGGCCTCGGCCGAACTTTCCGTCTTGGAAAAATGCCTGTTGGGCCAGTCTCCCAAGCTGTTGTCGTGCCGAAGCACACTTGTTAGCCCGTTGGTGATTTCAACTGAAGGCTCCCCGCTGCAGCTTGCAGAAAGGGAGCGGTTCTGAGGTAAAATTCAAATCATTTCAAGTCCCAGTCTTCTCCTTTTCACCTGCCAGATTTTGAACATACACCAAGTGGTTTGACGGTAGCATGTCATCTGCCTGCCATCATCATTTAACTTTCCAAAATAGGTTTCCCTCCATCTTTTCCCCCACATGCATTACTAACCTTGAAACATACATCAGCCAAACTATCTTCTGTAGCCGTTTGAACTACTTGAAAAGAGCTGCAAGTCACGTTTGTTGCTTTAAGTAACTACCAACTTGTACCACGGCCCCAGAAACTCTCGCCCTCGCCACCCATCCGCCTTTGTCACGGCCCTTGTCGCCCAAGAGCTGAGCGATAAAGGCCATCTGCAGCGACAGAAAAGACTTTGAAATTGTGAAATGTGGGGGTGGCTTTTGGTGAATTACTTGCAAATTAATGATATGGAAACATTTGGGGGAAAATAGAGGTCAACAAAAGCGTATGTGAAACGGCAACATCTAGACCCCGGGGTCACTAAAATTTGGAGAGCAAGTGTTTGTGTGCTCATCGACACTTGTCTCAGCTCTGGTGCCAACACTTGTCATCATCAATGTGACAGAACAAAAGGATCATGAACCAAACAGCCAAACAGCCAAACAAGCCTCAAGCACTTCAACCAATCACTTTTACATGGATTTTGCAAGTCTTGTCACTCAGAATTGGAGAGCAAGTGTTTGTGTGCTCATCGACACTTGTCTCAGCTCTGGTGCCAACACTTGTCCTCATCAATGTGACAGAACAAAAGAATCATGAGCCAAACAGCCAAACAGCCAAACAAGCCTCAAGCACTTCAACCAATCACTTTTGAATGGATTTTGCAAGTCTTGTCACTCAGAATTGGAGAGCAAGTGTTTGTGTGCTCATCGACACTTGTCTCAGCTCTGGTGCCAACACTTGTCCTCATCAATGTGACAGAACAAAAGAATCATGAGCCAAACAGCCAAACAGCCAAACAAGCCTCAAGCACTTCAACCAATCACTTTTGAATGGATTTTGCAAGTCTTGTCACTCAGAATTGGAGAGCAAGTGTTTGTGTGCTCATCGACACTTGTCTCAGCTCTGGTGCCAACACTTGTCCTCATCAATGTGACAGAACAAAAGAATCATGAGCCAAACAGCCAAACAGCCAAACAAGCCTCAAGCACTTCAACCAATCACTTTTGAATGGATTTTGCAAGTCTTGTCACTCAGAATTGGAGAGCAAGTGTTTGTGTGCTCATCGACACTTGTCTCAGCTCTGGTGCCAACACTTGTCCTCATCAATGTGACAGAACAAAAGAATCATGAGCCAAACAGCCAAACAGCCAAACAAGCCTGAAGCACTTCAACCAATCACTTTTGAATGGATTTTGCAAGTCTTGTCACTCAGAATTGGAGAGCAAGTGTTTGTGTGCTCATCGACACTTGTCTCAGCTCTGGTGCCAACACTTGTCCTCATCAATGCGACAGAACAAAAGGACAAAATTATCAGGCCAAACAACTGTCAGGTTCTTTTCAAGGAGCTGTAATCATTTCAATTTGTCACTCTTGCCCCCACTGCTCACAGAATTTTACCCTGCTCATAGTTTACAGTGTGCTGTTCGCCAGCGCAAGCAGAATTGTTGCTGGCTTTGTATTTGTGACCCTTGTTTGAACTTCTTGCACAGCAGCCAATATATAAATGAGCGAGAGAGCATGCTCAAAGTTGAGACTGTACTTATGTAGCCCATTCTGTTTCAGTCTGCGGCTCGGCTAGGTGGTCATGCCTCTGACTTCTGCTGTTCAGAAAGTCGAAAGGGCAACCGGAAGACTCGAACTCGACCGCTATCGTCACCTGGGCCCGGCGTGACAAGCCAGAAGGTGTTGCCCAGGCTGAAAATTTCGGCTACGAACATGCTTGGTGAAGACACTGAGTATCAAGAGTTCAGGTTAAAAGACACCTTGACTCGGACCCAAATAAAGATTCAACAGGAAAATATGAATATGATCAGTACCAAGAATGCAATCTCCCCTATGCTTTGGATGATAACATCAAGTCAGGACTTGATACAACACGAATGCAAGATGCAAAACCCTTCAAAATGCAAGTGATTCCTTATTTGAGGTGGAAACACCAACAGGAATACTGCACCACTTCCAACATCTATCCATCAATGTTGCAAAAAAAGAAGATCCCAACAAATCGTTCAATCATTCTTCCCATCTGAGTCATGGACCCACGCCAAGGAGGCCACGCTGTTTGGGGTTGAAGGCCAAACTAGTTACTTTCTGGGAAGTAGCACCAGTGAGGGGCAGCTCTAGCACGTGTTCCTGTCGGCTCCTGAGTTTTTGCTGAGAACCATTAGCAAATGACAACGATGATGGCGCCATGATAATATCTTGGCAATATACTTTAAAGAAGGGTTGACATGATGCCTAAAAAGCTGTATCGAAGAAGACAGTCGATATTGACATTTGCTAAGTACCACTCTTAGCAAAATAAGCTCAGGAAACCCTTCAGAACAGTTCAGAACTTCCTTTCTAAATTCCAGAACCAATCAAACTCTTCGAAACTTTCCAAATACATCTGGAACATTCCAGATAACCATGTTGCCAGCCTTTCAAATACCTCCACAACTTGCCGGAACCCATTCTGGACCCGAATTCGTGCAGGCGTTCGGGCACCCCCCCCCAGCGCACCGGCAGACACCCCGTTGGCAAAACACTTCTACAGCCCACTGTGGCGCGAGCGCAATTTTCCATCGTTGATGCGAACGCAAGTCCATGCATGCAATGCCAACCGCTACTGCGCCGTACATACTTAGAGCACAATAGCCCACTCAGCATGAAACTTTGCTATCAAAAGCATTCAAAAGCCAAGACACTGAAGAAGGTCATAGATGTAGACACCTCGAGTCTTAGTCAATTTCAAGGAGCAAGGATGCACAGTTCAAAAGATGGCCCATGATGCTCGAAACCCTCACTGTGCAAGAGTCCACTTGATGTTCAAAAAGGTTCAGCAGGGAATGTGGCAGAAATCGTCAACATTGCAGAGTTGTGGTGTTTAGACAGCACAACCTGCAACTTGAGCTTGCCTCCCATCTCCATCGCAACCGCAAAGACGCAGGGCCTGGTGTCATTGTTCAAAGTTAAGAGCAAGTTCCAAGCAAAGCATCTCTTTGTGTCACGAATACAAAGATCTCGTGGAAGAACAGGTCATGCAAAAGGACAGGAAGGCCTTGCGGAGGACCACGCAGCTGCGGAAACTGCGCATGTCGAAAGGTACCTCGGCGGGTGACAAACAAGAAGCTCAAATTATATACCGAGTTCTTGACAGAAAACCTCAAGTCTTGGCATAAATTTCCTCTGGGAAATACACCACAACTTCAGAAAAACTGTTCGGTGTGACACATGAATACTTCACTTGGGGCTGTGCTTGGAAGGTGGAAAAAATGTTTGTATGGCCCGCTGCTGCAGAACGTCGAAAAGCTTCACAGAGCCTGGCAAATGGCAAATCAGTCCTTTGTGCAAGAGCATCTTTGTATACTCTGACGGTATCCTTGATATTTGCAGCTGAAGTTTCCCACAATTAACAATACCTTTCCTTCATCTTCAGTAGACTTCCCACTCAGTCCGGGCTCATAAACATTTTGAAAGCCACTCTCTGACTTCAGTGAAGAGATGCAACTTGACCAACCATCGGCACCGTCAGCAGAGCCCGTCAACATCAGCTTCCGATGAAAAGGTGAGAACCTGGCCGTAAAAAAGCTAAAAAACATACAACTTCCCAAAGTATCAAAAATACTTGATGGGAATATGTGGAAATAGCCTTGCTCAAGCTTCAAAGTTCCCAGGAGGTAGAGAGAGGGAATGGTTCTTGACGCGCATGGCTGAAGGTTGTAGTGTAACGGTTACAGCAGAATTCACAGCTTCCTCTTGAAAGTAGGTGCTTTGAGGATTCTCTGCCCAAAATCAAAACAGAACATGCTGATGCTCCCCGATACCCATACTCATGCGCAATCAACCATTAAAAACAGAATCGAATGCTTCACAATCTCTGAGCTCAAAAGTTCCTAGCTACAAACTGGCGGGTCTAAACCGTCTAAACCCAAATGAGCTCTCCCCAAAAGTAGTGCTTTGGGGAATCAAAAGCTTACAAAGCAAGCCAGGAGGTCGCTGCCACAGTAACTGGACCCGCATGAGGTTCTAAGTCCGTCCTGGCAAGGCTTCACCAAGCCAAACAACGAGCACTGCACCATATTCCAAACCTAAATCCAGGTCAAAACCGGTCAGGATGACGTCTTTGGTGCTGGAAACAGCACCAAAGGATCTGGCTTGGACTGGAAGATTACCTGCTCGTTGACAGCTCGGTTACATTTACAAAAGCTAAGGACGTTTGCTATTCCTGAGAACTTCAAATGTTTTCTATAGATCCCAGACATGCACGGATTACAATGGATTCGAGTATATATCAAAGAACAAAACATCAAAGTCATCATATCAATCGATATTATCTACAAATCTAGTTGAAACACCCCGTGTCCGTCAATGTTGACAAACACTCAACTCTGTGTTTCAAGTGCCGAATCAACAGAAAGCACTGACTTGAATCAAGAACATTTTGCCTACTCATCACTCTGAGTAAGGTTGCCGATCCGTTTCTTTGCCCATTCTCAACAGATGTAGCCTCTGCGCTCACTTCCTTCAAGCCTGCTGTTCGGCAGTATCCTTCCACCTGAGCCAAGGTGAATTTCAACGGTTTTTTCTGGTAACAAAATATTCATAAATATTCCTCCTATTACTGTACTATTATTCAACCCTTTTGCCCCCCTGGCTTCAGGCTTGCTTCAGTGTTCCAAGTTGCCAGCCGAAGCGCCCAACTTTTCAACACGACTTGGTCTTCTTCATGCCCCAAGTGGCCATTCGAAGAGTCGATGAGACGGCCAACACGCATATTGCGGTATTGACACGACAGAAGACTTATGAACAAGCTTCCACTCTGTTTGCACAACCTTGAAAATGTGGTCACACTGAAGCACGACAAGCAGGACAAGGTCATGCCCATCAGCTATGATGCTTTGGCCTTTGCTTGAGGATTTCTGGCCTTCTTCACTGAATTTGGCCGAGGTCTTCGTTCCGCTGTGCGCTTGGCACGGCGGGTATCCTTCAGGATAGGTCGCCGAGAGACATCGGCGGCATCTTCAGGTTCAACGGCCACGGTCACTTCGGTCTCTTCCTCTTCTTCCATCTCTTCCATCTCCATGTCCTTCGCTTCAGGAGGCTCGATCACCGTCTCGGGTCTTCGGACCTTCGTGGCAATCAACTCAGCCTCTTCAGTGGAAACTTTCTGACCAGTCTTGGCCAGAACTGCTCCACCTCCAGCCAAGATCTCCATCTTGGGATGATTTTCCTTGATGACTTTGTTCAACATTGCCTTCTCCTCATCTGAATACTTTCTTCTGTTCCCTCGAAAGACTGTGCCAGCCATTGGCAGATTCTGCGCCCTGAAATCCACAGGCTTCATGATCTCATGTTGGGGAAACACCGCATCTTCACTGTCAGGATACTTGAAGGCATTCTTGGGTCTTAGTCGAGTCACACTCCGACCTTGAGCTGTTTGAACCAACTTCTCATGTTTTTCCTGTTCGCGAGGAGTCACAATCATGGCATCAACTCTTTGTCTTTTCACTGTGCGCAAGCGCTTCTTGATCTTGGACCGAATGGACTTGCCCATTCTGATTCACCTTAACGGCCCGACGTTCCACAAATTCACCCCAATCACTTGAGCCAAAATGTTGTCATGAAATGTAATGAATCAGTACAGTATCAAACTCTAAGAATTGAAGCTTCACAACAAAGCTCAATCCTCTTGAATAGCTTCAAATCTGCTGGCAGGTGGATCCAAGTGGATGAATGAGCATCGCATGCATTCTAGGGTTGCATGCATTGACGGAAAGAGATTTACAATTATAGGAACTGATCACCTACTTACACCATTATCATTCTTCATGATCTGAGCTCTGCATCAAGACAATCTAGCAGTGGACCAGTGGCAAGTCAATTAGAACGAAATCCATACAGAATCAGGTGTATCACAGCAAATCATCTGCCCCTCAGATTCCCCACATGATGCTGGAGCTGAAGCCTGGTCAGTTTTTGTCAAAGCCAAGTCAAAAGGGTAGGTAAAGTGAAGGTACATCTCATAACACACTTATTCATGCATCACACTTTACAGTTACATGGTTTGAGTGGGTCACCAACACACTTCAACCAAATGGCAAACCTGCCAAGGATCCTAAATAAGAAAATCGAAAATGCGGAGTCCCTTTGAAGACACAGCCCTGAAGAAAGGCTTACCTTCTGCATTTATCATCAAATTCCTTCAAAACCGGGGAAGCACCCCCTGAGTTTGGCCTTGCATTCGCAGAAAGCTGGTCAAGCAGCAAGACTGCATCATCCTTCCAAGCATAGCTACCAGTCGGTCTGCCCATGGAAGCCCCAGGAGGTGGCCGAAAAGCACGGATGACATTGCCTGGGAACACCAAGCAAAAAGCCTTCACCAAATATCATTTAATAACATACAGTCATGTCATATATAGAAAAGCTATGTTGAATCATCTAAAATGCTCGCAAATCAAGATTGGCTCTCAAACAGAAACTTCACCAAAAGTGGCTTGACTGAAGATAAAACATTGAGGTCAGTGCCCGTCTCAGTGCCCACCACGAATAGCCATGGGTCCACCGGAGAGAAACTCAAAGACCTTTGTACATGCTAAAGTCAAGTGGTGGTTGCGGTGCTTGTGGTGGTGGGGCGCAATGGCAAACTAATTCCATATAGCTCATCTTACACACCAACTTGTATGTTAGCACCTAGATACAACAGGGTAGATGTAAAGCGGAAATCAGATTTCAAACATTATTGTTACACCGACAGAGGGCCCTGTTGCTTGCGGTTGTGGTCTAGCCTTCCTGGCCTTCCTTTCTTTCTACTGCTCTCAAGATAATAGTCTGCTCCCTCCAAAAGCAAAATATTGCATCTCACCCCAGGTGTGTACAATCTGTGAAGCAAGATCATCATACAACACACTTGAAACTTGAAAACTCATCCAGTTATAATAAAACTCTTTCAGTTTGGTTTTTTAAGCTATGAACCTTCCACCAAGGATTCTCTTCTTGGAGCCTTGCAGCATGAAACCTTAGGGCGTCAACCAACTCAGGAAGCCATCTATCACCAACTCAGGAAGCTACTGCAGCACCTCTGGATGGCTGGGAGAGATCATTGTCTCTCGCATCCCACAGCAGAACTTTTCCATCCCCACTGACCTTAGGAACTTCGGAACTTCACAAAATACAGGCATATCAGAAAGCATATCGGCTTTCCAAATGGTTATTTTGAAAGGAATACACAGCTGAAGTGGGCTGATGAAAGAAAACCTCTATGCAGGGAAAGGCAAAGGTCGGAACGGTCGCTATCAGCCACGCTTCTGATCCACCACTCCTTTGTTGGCATTGGTCTCACACTCTCTTTTTTCCAACTCCCAGAAGGTGTTTTTGTGTGCTTCCACCATATCTACCAAGGAGCAAGTCTGCTGGAATCCATTCCACTACTTGGATGGCCTGTTTGCAGGTCTGAAAAATTGTAGGGGGGTTCTGCCAACATCAATGCACCTAGACGCTTTGCAAAGAAATGTTGCCGTTCATTGCACACGCGATTCTTTTCGCTTGGCAGGGTCGTGATGGTCCAGCAATTCCGGGAATGCCAGCATGCTTGACCATAAACCCAATAATTCCTTAGGCATTGAAAGCATCAAGGCAAGATGAGTTCTCTCTACCATTGCAATGTGAAAAGATGGGAAGAAACTGGGCCTCAAGCAACTCTTTGACTTCCAGCTCAAGGCTCAGTCGTCCTTGCCAGAGCTAGGGACCAGCGGAAACAGTTTTCCCAAAACCTCTCAATGCTCTGTTGCCCTGCTTGTCGGAAAAAACACCTGTCTAGAAATCTCCGTCCTGCAAACCAATTGCAGAGTATGGCCAGAAGGAACTGAAACGAGGAGCTTCTGCAGAAGCAGAAGCTTTGCCTGAATCTTCCCCCATTCTCCTGTTCTTGACAGACATAAGCTTTGTCTACTGCTGTACAACATACAATTATAAGTTCTATACCTGTACAGTATATACACTATATCCACAGTAAATATACATATGGCAAATGCACAGTCAAAGATTAAATAAAAGCCTGCAAGTCTCCAGGGTGGCTCGATTTGACTCTATTTGTTTTGGTTCTTGATCTATCAGAAATGCCATGACAAACTAGTCTGACAGAAACTACAAGCATGTCAGTCAGGATTCTGTAGGATGCTTTTCTTTCGGAAACAGCCACGAAATTGCAGCAGGCAACTTCACCTTGCAGCAATGCTGCTAGATCCTGTCTCACTGCACTTTAGTGGTGTTGGATTGCTCTAAGGTCTCTCACCATCCATCCATGTCTGTATATAGCTTTTTCGCTGAGCACACCGATCCATCAATCTTCATTCCCTCCGGTCCAATGTAGAAAAATCTGCGCTGCCAAGATGCTGGAGCCATGAAACTGAGTGTGGCACAGGCTCTTGATTGCCCGTACCCAATCCACTGTGTTAACCCTCTTCCAGAGGCCTAAATCCTCAGTGCGACAGCATACGAGTGCCATCTTCATCTACTACCGTAGAGGTTTGGGGTACCGGTCGTCGTGCATATTCAAGGGAGGGTTTCAGAACAAAGTCTCATCTCGAGGTGCAAAACTTTTGGGGTCACCCTCTCTTTGCTACCTGCAAGCAAGGAACCTCTCCTTCAGCATCACACCTTTCCAAGCGATAGCCTGGAACACGAATATCAAAGTGGTGAATGTGGTGGTACTCGATCCCAAACGAAAACACCTCATGCGCTGGCAGCGGTGTTTTAGCAATAGCCCATTCTGATGGCTCAAGTCAGGAGGGAAAATTGCTGTTATCAAATATCTGCAGCGTCAAAATCCAGAAAAATCCAAACATACACAAGAGTTTTCGAATCACTACAGCCTTCTGTAAAACAACCTGCCTTACATGAAGCAAAACTGCACGACAAAAGCCCTAATGACTCTAATTTCAGATAAGCAGCAGATAGTGGCCAAGCAAGCGGGATCCTGTCAGTCTTCATTGCAAATTCCTCCCGATATCTGTCTGCTGTCAGAACAGAATTCGATGAAGCTGCATGTCTTGCAATGACCAAAGGGCCTCGTGCTTCCGACAATGGCGGCATCTAAATGTGTCCTGCTGGAATCATCCAGGACACCTCATTCTGCCAAAGCACAAAACCCAACACTGTTTTGACCTGTAAGAAAGGCCAAATCTGACTCACTTTTCTTAGACAAATAGAAACTACAAAGAACTCAGTCAAGAACCAAAGGTTTGAGTTGCAACGGCCGTCGCACTGACACACAATGCATCTTCTGTTGAGATGCTTCGAATTGTACTGCATGTTAATGTGGATCCCGCTAGTTTTAATGGGAATCGCTCTGTCGAACGAGACATCGACTGGTGACTAGTGAGCCAAGTTTCGGTACGGTGAGTTGCAATGATGCTGCAAATGAAAGCAGGCAACACCTCCCCAGTTCTGTACTGCTCTAAACCGTTCCAACTGCATGACCCGTGAGGTTCGAATGGATCAAAATAACACAGACTGTGGGAGTTTCACAAAAACAAGAGTCTGGCAAATTTTCTGTCATGTTAATCGATTCATTTCAGTTGATGACCAACGACTTCTCGGCACTGGAGCAGTCACCCTCTTTCCAAGCAACATCTCTTCTATGTTCATTGAAATCATTCTATCCATGAGGGCTCCCAAAAAGTGTTGATTGCCACAGGGTATGGAGATGATACTCTGATACTCCCAGCCTAAAGATCCACCGAGCCAGGCGGCCAGTAAGTATGCACAAAGAGTTTGCATACCCAAAAAATACCACACCTTGGTGAAAAGAACAAGTTCCCCAAAATCCATCAACTCCATCAAAATTGATGGCAGGCAAAAGTGTTGAAAGTAATGACACAAGTCATGGAAAGTCAAAGCTCAACCCTTTTTTTGTCTGCAGCTCAAATACTAGAAATGGAACAACCGTTCGATATGGGAAGTGCTGGACAGGCTTGTTGAGGAAAAACCTCAACAAACGGTGCTAAGTGTGTGAACAAATGACATGGATCTGGTCAAATCTGAAATTGTAACTTGGTTTGAGAGGCCTTGCTCAAACAAAATCACATCCAGTGAGGTCGCTGTCAGGTACTGACCCTGGTGTCAGGTACGAAAAGCTGCACGGTATCAGATATCACACTCGCTAAGCATCCCACACAAAGAGACCCGCCAAAGGATAAAAAAAGATCCTCAGGTCACTAGGCATTGGGGAAAGCCAAGTTTTCCCAACCATATTCCATCACCTTGATGCATGATGCTGTAGAACTTTCAACTTCAAAGAAGAATGACTGCCAAACTCAGAAACTCAACTCACAAAAGAAATCCTTCACATCCTTTGAACCAGGCGTCGGATCTCGGATAATGCGATGTGCCAACCACAGGTACCAAGGTGCTTCGTCTAGCTCGTTCTCGGAAAACCAGATGGTGAGAGAGCTGTCCTTCACCGTCACATCACCTAGCAGCATGGTATCATACATCAGTCATAAAACAGTCATACATATGACATGCTTACCATACAATCCAGAAATGAACCCCTCAGATCCATTCAGGAGTTTTCATCCAAACTTCAAAGTTCAAACAATTTGGCTCCAAGTGAAAGTTAGAAAGTGAATTGAAAGCGAATTGATTGTTTTTGTTGCTTTTCTGCTTGTTTCATGCTTTTCCAATCAAGGAACCAAAATGTGCATGATGAGAATTGTGCACCGCATTCCACTCATCCAGGCTGTAGTTAATAAAAAACTGCAGCACTTGACCCAGTGTTTTGTTGTGCTCCGGCTTCTCAAAAAAGGAGGAGTGAGCTGCATCATGAAAAACAATGAAAGCCCTGACCAAAGCAAAGGCCAACCTGCAAGGATTGCTTCATGAAGCACTTGAAAAATGGGTGATAATATGAAGTGACCCAAAGAAAAGCATGATCTGTTGAAACGAGATTAATGGTTTTCAATTTTCAATCATCTTGAGGTTGAGCCGGAAAGTACTTGAAATCAGCCCAGCTGCAGAATGATTGCGGCCCAATTCCCACCAGTGAAGTGGACCAACGCAAGCGAAGCAACATACAACGTTGTTGTGAGAGCCTGAAATCAGAACAAGGCTTGCAGACAATCTCCCATTGCCTGATACTCTAAGATCTGAATTTCCGTGGGGTATGCATATGTGTATGTATATGCGTAGTATGGAAAAGGACATGTTCATCTACGCGCATGTACACACAAAGACGCAATAGAGACGCAATCATGCAATATACGACTCTATATGACGTTGGCATGCATGATGTATCCATCATTAGGCCTGAATCAAAGCCCACAGATCACACCTTTTTGGAGCACTTGCCAACATCTTTATCCATAAACCATCTGTCCAAAGTATCAATACCAGTATCTGTACTCAAAATTGATTTACTTTGGAGATTTGTTTCAAGTCCCAAAAAAAAATGGATCGCAAAAAATCCAGGATTTTGTGAATCAAAGGCACCAAGCTGGCCCAGGCTTCCATATCATCCGCACGCCACTTGGAGACTAAGCTTTGAAGCTCTTGACGTTCGGAAACGTTTGGAGACTCCTGGAGGGTCATAGGCGAAACGAAACAGAAATCATGAGTCAAACATCATCCTCTGTTGATGGAAGAAAACATCCTGCACCAGTTTCACATTACAAATATCCCGTTATTTGCAGGGTTTCATACATATCAGGTGGTGCAGTGCAGGATTTCTTCCATCAACAGTACCTACTGAAATCTAAAAATTCAGCAATTCCTTCAGGGTTGCAGTGGCCACGGCTGATAAGAAAGTTCTCCGACCTCAATGGCGAATGGCCATGTCCACCCATGAAAACTACAGCTGTTGCGAGAGAGGATTGAAATGGACACTGAGCTCTCCCCATTGGACATAAAGCAAACAAAGAAACAGTCGCTGATCCGTAAGCATGTCAGCCGCTGAAAAACACAACGCACTCAATGGAGTTCCATCTTGCAATGTTGGGAATCAGAGGAAATTTTGGAAAGCACCACCAATTCGCTTAGTCCCAGGGTCGTGATCTCTGTCGATGACAAGCTCGAATAGCCAACGTAGCAAGCACCGGGGCAGCACATGCGGTGCAACGTCCGGACGTTGAGGATGGTGGCAGCGTTGAGGTGAGCCGAGTCAGGTGCCCTGCACAACAAATGAGGCAGAAAAACTCTGGAAGCAATGGTGATCTTGAGTGATCTTGGAAACCAATTTGACAAGGGAGTGCCTGTGGAACTCGGGATTCCTCCAGGAGCTCTTTGGAGAGCTGGTGCAGCAAGTGCCATCAGATTCAAAGCTGCAAGCTACAAATGTGCCATCCCGGGGGCTGAGCAAAAATTCGATTTGAAAAATCCAGCTGATTTGCCTTTTTGGTTTGGCTGCAGGTCTTCTGAATTTATATAACTTTGATATAGGCTGAACCCAAAAAGTTTGTTGTTTGATTCATTGGTACATGGCTTCGTTGCTGCATGTTGAAAGTGTGATGCTGCTGTTTTTTCAATGCCACTATGCATAAAGGCCTACATGCATGTCTTGATTCAGCAATGGAAGCTGCATAAGCAAAACAAGTGAAGGTGTCCGCTGCATTCCCACTCAGGTGCAATTGCAATCTGTAGTCATTCCAAAGTATCCAGGTAGAATAGAATACAGCTACCTTTTTCGAGTAGAACATGTTGCATGGCACAAGTGAAACCTATCTTTATTGTAAATCTATCTTTAGATGTTAGGTGGCACGTTTTACCTGGCACATATGCGATGTTAGGTGACCGTTTTGAAACTTCATTACGGCACCTCTCGGTGCAAATAGTCGTCAATAGAGGAGGAAGCAACAAGTGGATCGAGTTCCCCGGAGCCGGTGTTCCTTTGCTGCTGCCAGTGCTGGGACAAAGTATGAAGTCATGCACTATAAGTCACCATAAACCTTCCCCACTCAGCAAGTGATATTCATCAAAGATCGAATCTATGTCTAAGTCGATATGTTATCATTTTGGCTTCATTAAAATTTTCAGACTGACTTTTGCTTTTGCACTGCACAAAGATCAAAGGTCTTAATGCCAAGTCACCAAATTTGCAGCTCACCATTGTAAGTGCCACCAGCCAGGATGCTTGGCTTCGTGGGATGAAAAGCAATACCTTTGTCCATGTCTGGAGCAAAATCGCCATCTTCTACCCTTGCAAAATGGAAAAAAATGCTAAGGGTCCAACACATCACAAAGCCCTGAACCTGGAGAACTGTATCAGGCTCACCTGCCACAAGCTGAGGCCTGGCGACATGCCATTCCAACAGATGGATGGATTGATTTCTTGTCTTGGATGCTTAGGTCCAAAAATTGAACAAAGCTGCAAGCTGCAGCCACACACTGGCCTGAAGATGTTCCACACACAAACAGGTGCAGTCACTTCACACCAACCCAGCCTGGGAATTGTACGAACTGTGTGACTTTTGAGACTGTGGGGGGTTGAGGTCCGTGACTTTGGAGTTGATGGGTGTCCTCCCTTACTCATACAGCTATGATCGGGTGATCCCAATTGTTCCGCCAAAACGAATTTACCTTCTCAAGGGCCTTGTCTACAAATGCACACCCGTTCGCAAACGCCGTTCGTCCCGTTACTTCCCTCCACACAGCTCGTTGGCATCCAAGAGGCGTGTCCAACTTTCCAAAGGCACATGCCAAAGAGGCTCCAGTGGAGTTCCAGGTGACGCTGGTCACCTGGGCAAACAGCCAACGAGCATCACAAATGGGAGCTGCTTTTCCACTCACCTGCCTGCAGGTCGACTAAGCCTTCCTTCCAGACCTGTCCGGGCAGCAATTGAAAAGATGATGCCCACGCAGTTTGGGGGACACACGCCAAGATGAAAAGAAAATGAGTAAGACCTAAGAGATCTATATAGAGTGCTCTATTACATCCATACACGAATCACGTAAAAAGTACCAATTTCGAGTTGATTTCTCATGCGAAGCATTCTTGAGACACTGAATGTTGAATAAGTTTTGGCACTTAAAAGCCAGTAATGAAGGCGCCAAAGAATCCTGGTGCATCGTGCCTGGTGGGTCATTTCACAGGTCTCTGCTACATCATCCCACAGCGGCCTAGGTGGTGGGAACTTGAGACAAAGACTCAGCAAGACGTCTGCAGTTTCGGTCAGGAAAATAGTGCCTTGCTCAAAATTCCAGAAAGAGATTGTAGCCCTGAGGGAGGGACACATACGCATCGAAAACAGGCCTTGTACACTTCACAAGTGTGCAAGGCAAGAGAAATCTGTCAATGGTTGCGTCCAGCTGTAACTAGTCTCAATGAACCTCCTGCCAACCGAGTCATCTGTAATTGCCTCTTTACATACGGCCCATCAAAGGGACAAAACTGCCAAAATGTCCTTCGCATTGCGATGGTTGCAACTTTATGAAAATCCAAGCAGCAGGGAGCGCCAGGCCAGCTGCAATTCCTGCATGTCACTTATCTCTTGTCCTTTGTCTCCAATCGTGTCACAGGGATTTGGATGAAAATAGCTGGACCTCAAAAGGCATCTCTGTATGCACGTATTCAATACATACTGTATAAAATCCGGATTTGATTATGCTGTGTTGAACCTTAGACTTTTTTGCACATTCAGTATTCAAACACATGTTCACTATTATGGCGAAATGGTCCCAATTTTCTATCCCCCCCTTGGCAACCCAATACCTTAGCCCCTAGCCCTGTAAAGCCAGCATCACTTAGACAGTCTCCAATAAACCCCAAGGCCTGCTCCATTACCGGTGCCACATCCCGTAGAAATACGGCCAGTTGGTGCTCGTCCACTGGCACCTGATATGGCAGGAAAACATTTTAGAACCCAAAGATGAGGACACTAAAATAGAAAAATAATGCGGGGAGCCTCTTCGCTCAAGCCCTCACCAGGACCTTCTGTCTGGATTTCTATCTCTTTGACCTTGCCACTGGGGGAATCCGCGTGTTGATGGACACCTAAAAGCTCATCAGAAGTGAAAAAACCTCTGGTTTAAAAGGCATCACCAGTTAAAAAGGATCTAGAATCTAGATACAGATTGACTGACTGTTGAAGGATTTGGCAGAAGAAATCGAAACTGAGATGCAATGTCCGCTGATTGAAACAGCACACACGCGAATTTTGCCAAACCGGTAAATCTCCCAAGGTAGAATCCGACACATGAATACATATAATAATATAATACATATAATGGAAAATACAATTCTCATAATGCTTCCCTGTCTTTATTCACTCACCAAGCAGACCTCAAATGCTTGCAATCGTCGGCTGGCTCGCTCCACCTTGGCTTGAGGTTGTGATGGTACTTGGGGCAGAAAGCAAATGATCCATTTCGACACATCGATACATAAGCTCACGGACCTTTTCTGTTTGAAGGCGGACTCCCTGCAGATTGGGCAGGCATCGTGGTTTGGGAAACCAGAGCATGGTAAAAAAACAAAGTGCGCCTGCGCGTAGGTTTGGCCATCTTTGTCCTGAACAACCTCTCAAACACGGCGGGCATTTCAACTTGTTTTTCTTTTCCAGTGCCGTTTGATGATTCTGTTTGATTTCAATTCGGTAAATCTTTGGGCATGTACCTTGTAGCGCGGTCTGTCCGGCACTGCACAGCCTTTGTGTGGTCAGAACTGTACAGCACACCGCATTGGAACGGGAAATGGTTGCTTTTGAAGGACATGACTTGCTGAGAAGCAAACGAACGTGCACTCCATCAAGTGATTCAGAAATAAACCTCGCAGTCGGATCGTCCTGGCCAAATGTTCGGTGCAAGGTTGCAAACGAGTGCTCAGACAAAGACCAACAAGATGCCCACAAACAGGCTACGACTTCGCCAGTGATTGGAGGGTCATCTCGATCCAAATTTTTTGCTTTGATCTCCTGTCTTCCACCATCCATCGCTCCGAGGGACAGTGGCAACCCAAGAACAATTTTCAAATTCACAACTGTACCTGTTGTTTCAATGTGTTCCTTTGGACAAAAAAATGTGAGAGTCAAATCGTTGCTACGCTGAAGACACTTGGTAGATGTTGACCCGACTTCAACAGTGATAACAAAAGTTTCTAGCCTAAAGAACCAAAACGACATGACACTGACACATTGTCACGTAAAACTAGTTATTCATTGAGCCAAAATAACCTGCACCACATGGAAGTGCATTGGTTTTGGTGCCCAAAAATATTTGATTTTTCCAAAAGCTGGCCTCTGTTTGTTGGTCGCATCCCTGGACAGTCAAGGATCGAATACAAACGTGCTGAGAAAGAACAATTTCAAAAAGTAGATAGTCACAAACCTGCGCAGAACAGGTAGACCTGGCCAAGCAACTAAAAACCAGTTCGATTGTTCCTTCAATCAAAACCGGAATAGGGCGGCAGCTATTTTCTGCGTGACTGTGGTTGCAAAAGGTAAACGGATTCAAGTTTCGACACCAAACCTACACCAAAGACGTGCAAAAGCCAGTTCCAAGCTCAAAAACGAATTCCTCAGGCAATGTCATCCCCCCAAAAAAATTCCGTGAACTCCACCACTGTTGATCTCCTAAACAGCTAAAACTCTTCAGTTCTAAGTATCAAAAATAAAAAACGCAAAGACCGTCGGTTTAAAAGTCTTTCGAACAATTGACGACCTGTTCACTGATCAAGCAACAGCACAGCAGTTTGGCCTTTTTCCGTGCAAAAACTCACCGTCGGGCTCACAGAACTACTTTGCAGCGCACGCCTCACACAAGTCGTAGTCACACAGATCACAAACAAAAGAGACGTCTGCCCCACCCCGCGACACTTGTCACGGCGAACTTGTTGCCACGAGACAAAAAGTCTGCTTTGGTGGCACCGGGATCCTCACAAGATCATGCCCGTGACTGCAAACCACAGTCACGGCTCTTTCCTTTTTCACTTGCACGGGAACTTCTTGCTTGACATTGCTCACACCCGCAACAAGAGCTCCGCCTTGCACTTCTTTTTCGGTGCAAATTTGCAACCAACAATTTCCACGTCACTGCTGCTCTCTTCGTTTTGGTCAGCAGCAGAAGGCAAAGCACAAGCTTCAGCGGACACTTGGGAAGAGCAACCTGTCCTTCTCTTGGGTTGGCCAAGAGATCTGCGAGAAAGTGGAACAGCTGGCTCGATGACATCTCCATTAATGTTATTATTGGGCATGGGGCTGACTTCTCGGACCTTGTTGTTGACACAACGGTGCACGTAGTTGGAAGTCTTCCTTCCCAAAAAAACTTACCTTTTCAGCGAGTCTGTGCAGATCAACGAGCAAGAAAATCTGCTGCTGAATATGCTTTCGCAAGGTCTTCTGGGGCCCTTCTGGGACCTATCAGTATCACCACCGCCGCCGCCGCCGCCGCAACCATCATCATCATCATCGTCATCATCATCATCATCCATCATATCCATCATCCATCATCCATCATCATCCATCATCCATCATCCATCATCATGTATCATCCATCATCCATCATCATCCATCATCCATCATCATCCATCATCATCCATCATNTCATCCATCATCCTCATCATCCATCATCCATCATCCATCATCCATCACCATCACCATCCATCCTCCATCACCATCCATCATCCATCATGGTGTATCATCAACCATCATGATGTATCATCAATCATCCATCATCATCCATCCTCCATCATCCATCATCATCCATCATCATGTATCATCACCCATCATGATGTACCATCAATCGTCCATCATCATCCATCATCATCCGTCATCATCCATCATCATCCATCATTTATTATCAACATCCATCATCATCATGCATCCATCATCCATCCATACTCCATCCTCCATCCTCCCTCCTACATCCTCCATCCTCCATCATCCTCCATCATCATCCATCATCATCCATCCATCACCATCATCATCCATCATCATCCACCTTTTCCTCCATCCTCCATCCTCCTCCATCCTCCTCCATCCTCCTCCATCCTCCTCCATCCTTTTGTTCGGCCTCCTCCACCGCTTTCCTCCAGCCTCCTCTAGCCTCCTCCTCCAGCCGCCTCCACCCGCCTCCAGCCGGCTCCAGCCGCCTCCAGCCGCCTCCAGCAGCCTCCAGCCGTCATCCTTCCTCCTCCATCCTCCATCTTGGACAGTTTTAATTGCGATCCAACCATGGGTGTCACGCACTGGAGATCTGTTTTGTCATTGTTTCGTTCGGATGATGGATGATTGATGCCAGTTCAAGGTGGGCGACTACAAAGATAGCAACATCCGTACCCTCAAAGCGGATTCAAGATCAAAGGTGCCTCTTCTTGGGCTATCACTAGGGCCGAGAACTTACAGGTCTCCGTTTTCCTTCCCAATGACCTGTCCTTCGATGATTGGCATGCAGGGGTCTACGCCCTGCCCCAGCAATTTGCGCAGGGTGGTCGGCTATGATTTTCACCACATACGGAAGCAGCATGATGTGCCATATCCGCCCACAATGGCGATAACTACAGCAGCATCAAGGGGTCTGGTTGGTACCCGCTTGCAGAAAGAGAAGAGTGGCTCTTTACCAACAGGTCTAATCTGCCTGAAGATGATATGAAAGATGAACTTTGTACTGACAGTGATCCTACTGCGTGGCGCACCTGGAGTACTTCACAGAACCAGCTATGGGCAGCTTCGTCAGCCAGCTCCACCCTTAGAGTTTCCTGGGAACAAGGAATGCTTACCAACATGTATGCCCAGGTTCGAGAGGAAGAACAAGTCATATCGCTGCAGTTCATTGGTTGTCAAGCAAGATGTATCCAAGAGTCGGAGAAAGAAGCGGAAGCAAGTCGATGATGGTACTGCTATAGCGTAAACTTAACACTGCATTAGCCTTTGACTGTTTCCTGCTGAAGATGTTGTGAGAGCCGGGGATTGTAGTTTGCCGTGAGGGTCTGAGCTTGTTTCACCTTTTACTCGATTGGTTATTTTTTTCCCACCCCAGCGAAACTTCGAGGCATCCACTAAGTCGGTGCATTGCACGGGCTCAGAGGCAATGGGGGTGGCAGAGCCACCAAAATAAAACAAGGGTATCCGGAAACGAAAAGCCCCAAGAAAACCCTGCACTGCAAACTCTACAACTGCATCCCACCAGAAAAAGATGAAAGCAGTAAAGAATCGAGACCTATCTTCTCCAAAACGAATCAAGATAACCCAAAGAGCTGTGATCAAGTTAGAACAGGGTATGGGGTACCAACATTCGTTATGCAATTTCGTCGGGACCCGAAAGTGCACAAACAAAATTCCAAATTGCAGTATGCAAACCTCGAGGTATCAATGAATACCAAAGGTACTTCATCAAAACGAGACAAAAACATCTCGCCTCGCCAGCCATCAAACTGTTGAAATCAGACCCTCAGAGCTGGGATCAAGTAACCCAGTGTAAGGGAGTAATTGCCGGAACAGGCCAATAAAATACAGCTCCAATGGAAGGTTGGTGCCAACAACACATCACCAATGAGAATGTGAAAAACTCTGCACCCACCTAAACGTCGTCTCGGAAGCAACTGAACGGTGAAGCCCGTCAAACATCCAACCAAGATGCCAGTTGAAGCAATATTCGAAACCACGCATGGACAAAACCCATGCAAACTGAAAAATACAACCTGGTTCCACGTCGTACCAGTCAGTAAAAGGAAGGACCCACGACAATAACCGTCACCGCAGTAGCAAAAACACACTACTGAAAAAGGACATGAACCGTCGTCAACGCAGAAAACGAACTGAAGTGACCACCAGTGGATAGAAAACGAGTGGTGGATAGCCCTCAGAGCTGTGATCAAGTTAACACAGTGTAAGGGATACCAACCAATCGTTCTCGACCACATATCAATCCTTTCCGAAGGACAGAGTCGCATCGATCGGGGCTTCGAAACTGTAAAGGATACATACTGCATGCCACAGCAGATTCTTAACCCAATCCAGACGTAGTATTGCTGGACGATCAAAAAGGTCACACCAGGAGTTTGCTAAGAGAGTAACTTTCGATGGAAAAACCGCCTGTAAAACGAAGGCACCACCAAGGCATCACTGTCCCAGTTGAAAGTAAATGGCCACCCACATCAAAACCCAACCAATAGTCAGAATTGTAGCAGCTTATCGCATCACATAGATGAACCTGCAGTGGAAAAACCCAGACTGTAAAAGGATCCGTCGACATGATGTACCGCAAAGTAGGTAGTACGTCGATTCGACTTGAAGGATTGCCAGTGGAGCCGCCATTGCATCACGCTCCAGACATGTAAGGCAGGTTGCAGCAAAGATATCTGCATTCAGTAGTCCTATTGAAAGAATCCGGCATCCGTGGATCAGATATACTTCCAAATGTACTGGAATACCCGGGTGCCCTGTCCGAATATTCAGTCATGCTTCAGTTCGTACCAGTTGCCAGGCGTGCATGTGTCATTCAACTGGAGACTACCAATTGAGTCAACACAACATGTCTTCGATAAATGACTCAACAAAGCCAATGAAGCAGTTTAAGAATATACGACCTTTCTTTCAGAGATGCCAAATCGACGTGAACCAGAAATCAATTGAGAATGTAAGGAAAAACCCTTTCTGTAAAAACAGTCCCGTGGTTTGAAGTAGCCCGAGAAATTACGTCGCCGTAAAAGCAACAGCAAATTGGCCTGGGAAAAATAGCCACGATCAGCAAAGTTCTCATAGCAATATAAGTGTATGGTGGAGAAAAACCTCGTCTGTAAAAACCACACACATAGAAATCATCGGTATTCACCCATACGTCGGCGAGTCACCGATGGGATCGCGAAATGATAAGAAAAGTACCATCGCAGTCAAAAAGCATTGGCAATTGGTAGAGAAAAACCTCTTCTGTAAACAACCAACCGCGGAATGTGGAAAACAGTGTGAAGCATCTACAACTGAAATAGAAGCTGCATGGCCAGAAGTGACATCTACTAAAATGAGCCGAGAAGGGGCAATCAAATTGCCATAAGGCCGAAACCAAGTGCAACTCATGCCCAAAGCATCCTGAATGAGCAAAACTCGCCTGGGATCACAAGCGATTGAACTTCTCAGAAAACGCCGAATGAGACGAATGCCTGTCCATAAAAAATTATACAATAGCCCCTAGTGTACCGAAGAATACAACCAAGGCAACTGAAGTGAGAAAAATCGATGGAAACGTGTATAACTGTTACATGTCCCCCCAAAAGGGCCATGACAATCTTTTCGTGGGTGAAGCGAGCCATTGATGAATGATATGTCTCAACTCAACCGATTGGTAAATACGACCAACAACGCCTGGTCCTTTCCGTTTCCATCTGGTCATGGATGCAGCAGAAGGGATCTTTCGAGGCAGTAAGTTGGGGATCACCTTTTCGATAGCACGTACGTACCTTCTCCACGTCTTAAGTCCTTGGGTGAAAGTGTGAGTATAAACAATGGCGTCTTCGTTGTCATCCAGTGTCGCTTCACCGTGTTTGGTCAGGACTGGTGGAAAAGTGTGAGTGGAAATCAAAAAACAGCCGAAAAGTTCATGCCAAGACATATCATGAAGGGAGTCTTCCGTATTTTCATACCAAATCAACAATCCAATTTCGCAAAACAATGAGGAAAGACCGTGATAGGTCATGTGGTAGCTCATCATCGTCGCAAGTTGGTGCTGCAAAGAAAGGATGACCTATAACGTTGCCCACAACGGCTACTTCGGACTCAACATTATTCACAGTTGGTTTGAGAGATGCAAATTCTCCGATTCGAGCATGAAATTTTGCCATATGTTTTGCAAAGGACAATTGTTTCAGGTATCCCCTACACATTTCGTCATATTTTGGAAAACATCCGGCAAAAGTTGCGATCACAGTTTTGGCAGCTGACTCAGCCAAATCGTTGTAAAAACCCTCAAATTGTGCATCACTACTTTTTGCCCATTCTGTGTGAGCCTTTGTTTTCACTATTTCAACCCGTGATTTCGCAGTAAGTGCCAAAGCGAACAGCGACCATAAGTCTCTCTCCTTCTCCGCAAGGTGGATGGGGAGTTGCAAAAAAAAGGTGGCAGTGTAAAATCTTCTTAGCGGTCTTGAGGAAGGCCGCGTTGTCAGTGAAAATTCGGACGTGATAAAAACGCCACCGCCTGGAATGCTATGTAGAAGGCATAAAAACTGATTATACATCGGCGGTTCGGGCCAAGGGAGTAAGCCTTGGCCTGCATTGGAAGTGACGACCAGTTGTTGAAAAGTAGTGGAAACTCTTGACGGACTGGTTGGAGAAAGTGCAGTCCTCAAAACGATGTAATCTGCTATCATCACAGTTTTGACAGAAGGGGCAAGTCGGACTGACATCACTGAAATATTTCTTGGCATCGTTGGTAAATTGTTCGCCGCAACTTTGGAAGTCAACAAGTGCCTTCCGAGAGGGGGGCAACTCAGAATTGCGAAAAACTTAAACCCCTTAGGTTCAAATTAATC
>DF241792.1:0-43165 GCA_000507305.1 Breviolum minutum Mf 1.05b.01
CCAAGGATTTTTTGCTGATTTTTGGTGTTGTCCTTAGAGAAGTATTTGTTGTACTTCTCTAAGGGTTTGTTTTCTGATTGTTGGTGATGCGGTGATTAGATACATTTTTTCAACGACCAAATGCATAGCAACACTGCAAGTACATCGTGCCAATGGTTCGCTGATCCCTGGAACTTGTTTTGCTGTTTAGCCCCTGCAAAAGCTTAGCCGACAAAAATAAATATTCTTGACCTCAAAAAACCATAGGTTATGCAATTTAGCATTCGAGATGTGGTCTTTTTCCATGTTTCTTCAGCTGGAGTTCTGTTGATTCGTCACCTTCAGGACGGACAAGTCCTGCACTCACTGGCGGCACTTTGCAGATCGGTTGGCGGAATGCTTTCACCTTTCTTGGGAAAATTCTTGGAGGCGCATCAATTGTGAAAAATGCATATTCTCTTTCCCTGATCTGTATTCAATTTATGTGGTCACTTTCCACTTGTAATATATCATGACTCAGCACAAGTTCACATCCAGCACAGTTTCAGGAGGGTGATGACTCAAGACATTTTTGGTCTTTGACCATCCAAAACAACTCGACTTGGTAGGTGCTGTGCGCTCCTGCTGCAGAACGAACCAAGTCCCTTGAGGCGTTGGGATGACCATGGATGAACCCTTCTAGCCATGCAGATGGGACGTTGCAGCTCAGTCTGTCAAGTTTCTTCAAGTTATTTTGGACCCAAGAAAACCGACATACTTCAGCAGTTTGTGGTTTCTAAGGTTTTTGTTTAGGTCCTGAAGTGTATAGCTCTTGATTGTTGCAGGGTATACTTACTCATAAAACTCATATAAACCTTAGACCCCAGCAACACCTGGAGCCAGCAGGAACTCGGCAAACAGCTGGTGGCAGGTGTGCCACATCGCCTTTTGATCAAAGAGGTGACTGCCCTGCGGGACGTGTGTTGAGAGTGTTGTTTTAGGTGATCTTTTTGTGGCTTTGGACATGTCTGAACGTTTCTAGAGATGTAAGAGAAATCAAAGCCGTTTTTTTTTGGGTACTGAATGTGTGTTGGAAACCCTTAGCCTTAGTTGTTTTGACTTCAATTTTTTTCGGGAAACTGCCTCGAAGCTTCGGTCGAAACTCACAAGGTGCAGACTGCCACGGTGGATCCCTTCAAAGATGCCACCTCCGTAGAAGCTTTGGACGAAGGACTCATCAGGAGCCAACGGTCCGGTGACCCAAGCCATGTAAGGCAAATCTCATGGATTCCCATCCAACAACACCAACATATCCCAACCATCCCAACCCTATCTATCTGAGGCTCGCTACATTTTACCTTTGGATTCTGGGCAATGCTACTCCAGAGTTTGTGGCATCTCATCAAATTATGCCTGCCTTCTTGAGGCGTATCTCTGGGAGCTTGGAGTACCATAAATGGCGTGGCTTATTGGGGTTACCGGTTACCTCCTTTGAAACTCCGAATTTTAGGTGGATTCCTGGAAAGTACAAAGACTTTTGACGACTTTTGAGATGTGGAAGATGTCCTTAAATGACTTTTGGCCGGCAATACATATACTACAAGATATGAGTGAAAATAATGTTGGGACTTGCAGAGTCTCATATCTTTGGTCTGTGCTGACATGTGTCACCTCAAGAACTTTTAGGGCTTTTGGTTGACACCATGTTTCATCACTTTCGATCTAGAGCACTGGATGATACTTTGAACTAAGAATAAGATAGTGATTTTCAATGTCATGGCACAGTCTAAGGTCATCCCTTACAACTAGAAACTCAAGCTCTCAAATCAGGATAGTAGGTTTAACCGCTGCAAGAACATCTCTTGCCGCAATACTGATATTTCTCGGCAACAGTGAACAGCAAGCGAAATTGTGAATTATTTCAGCTTTTTTTATCTGGCTGATATTTTTACGTGAAAGAAATATCACCCGGGATAGCTCGAACTTCTATAATCTCATGATTTCGACCGATGGTTGGACCTTGCCCCCAGAGCCAGGATCTGTGAAATTTCCGGCAGCTCAGTGAAACTATTCTTGAGCAGTGGTGCTGATGTACAAGACATACCATTGAGGCCATGGCTTGAGTTTGGCTGTTGAAAAGGATCTATTTTGGATAGATTTCCAAGCAATAAAAGGATCGAGTATTACTCAGTACATTATGATTTTAATGTAGTTTCTTGAAAACGGCTGTACTGGGCCACTGGGTATTCCAAATCGCAGCGGCAGGCTGCTGAAGAGAGAGACCCTCAGTCTTGAGGACACTTGAGACACTGGTAGATCCGACTTGCAGGTTGATGAGAAGCGAAATAATCCCATCATATCTTCGGCCTGGCAGAAACTCATCAAATCATGGACTTGCTTCTTGATAGGACCTCTCCTGGTCCGCTGTTGCAGATGATGCTTCATTGCAAAAGTTGCAAATGCTGGTGGGAGCCTCTGATCTTGGAAACCAGGAAGTCACTGTTTGTGTTTGGGGAGGTTTGTTCCCAGTTGATGTTGAATCATTTGGTAGATTCATGCAAATTCAGGCTTCTACCAGAAACTAGACAACAATGACAACAAAACATGAGATGCAATTGTATACTGTGGTTTTTATAAATGAATTTTTCACCCAGCACCACCCCGTTGCAGGGCGGCGCCTGTTTCGCACGCTTCTGCCTGCGCTTGGAGCCGGAAGAGGTGAAGACACGCGTGGCCAAGGCCGGGGGGTTGAGGGAAGCTCAAGTCTTCAAGAGAAAATGGGAAAAAATGGGATGGAACATTCTTTTAACTTTTGTCTTCTGCGGTGAAATTGTGATGAAATTCTATCAAGCGACTTGTTTTACTGAAAGATCTTTGAGAGCGATGTGTTGGATTCAGGGGGTTCATACGATAAGTCTTGGCGGTTTTAAAGTTTCAGGTATGGTTTCCTGTGGATGATTGCCTGGCAAAACGTCTTCATGACTAGGGCTCCACTGTACAACTCGGCAGGTATTAGATTGGGCGCGTGGGAAGCACGACAAGTTGTTGGCAAGGCCATGGTAATGTGTGGACTCGTTGTTAAACCAACCGTTCAACGAACAAAGTGGGGATATGACAGTAAACAAAACAAAAAACATCGAAAATCTCAATCTGCCTAATTGAAATTTGAATCAAAAGAAAGAACCTATTCGCTACCGGGGGTTTTGATGTTGCTCACAAAAAAGAGTTGCATTGGTCAAGGCCGAAGGGTGAAGCCAAAGACGAAGATGCTTCGAAAACCTTGGTGACAAACTTAGACTTTTTACCTTTTTTGTGGATGGCTGAATCTGTTCAAATACATCATACATTGTCACTTTGTCCAAGAATTGGGATGAATTCGGGTGTCTTCATTTCTTGGTTTATTTTGCTCAGCAAAAATTCGTTGCAACTGGAGGTGTTTAGAGATCCAAACTGACGGTGCTGTGAACTGAGGCGCTCATGTCTGCCTTGACGACACTGGCAGCCGAAGCTGAAGGTTTGGCAGAAGAGTTGCTGATGCCCTTGGCCAATAAGGACATCTTTTACGCGAAGGGTGATGGGTGTGTAAGATGACCTGATGTTAAATTACCTTGATTGGTTGAAACGTAATGACATATTGACATGTCATTGCTTCTATAAAACTTCTCCACAGAGTGAAGCTACCTTGCATGTCTTTGTTGAGACTGTGCAAGATGTCACAGGGGACGCAGATTGAAACCCAAAGCCACTAGAAAGCTTTTTCCAAAATTGAAAAAAGAACAAGGACATTTCCTCCGCGTTGAAATCTTCTCACACCTTTGCGTCTGCTGCTGAGCGTTGGACCAGTTTCCTTCCAGAAACTCAAAACGTCCTTGGCAAATGAGATCTTTGCTTGTACATTCTTCGTACATGCAACATTCTCAGGACTAACCAGTCGAAGAAATCTTACCAAATCGCTGGACCAAGGCTTCGTTTAGCTCGTGAGAAGCTGCCCCGCAAGAAACGGCGCTTGTCTTCAGGGGCCGAACGCAGCAACAAGGAGGTGCTGTGGAAATGACCAATCCATGAATGACAGCAAAATGTAAGACATTTTTTGGGAAGATTTTGGATACTCCCAAAAGTTTGCTTAAGGGTTTAGGACCTGGATGTTTTTAGTATGTTGTGGGTGTATGTATTTGAGATGGTTTGAATCGTTTTGTTTTGATAAACAGCCAGGATCTACAAGGATCAAACCACCCGTGCATTGGATGGTGGATGATCAAGCAGAAGAGTAGATCTGAATGTTGGATGGTGTCAGATGGACATGTATTTTCATGACCTAGTAGTTTGTCGTGTTTCTGGGCTGCAGGTGTTGACTAATCAGAGCTGGTGGTGGTACGATGTGTGTTCCCCCAGCTCTTGCCAAGTCAATTCTGTGGGGCCATGGGAAGGATGTGTGCAACCTCTTCACGTTACGTTGTTGAGAGCCAAATTCATCAGCACAAAAGCCAATGGAAATAGAAATGCTACAAAGCTGCTACAACCTTTCCATCTTTTTTTAGATTTTTGAGTCCACAAACTTTCCTCACCTACCTCAATCACAGGTTCTTGCAGGTCGGAACGGATAGTTTGATAAAATACTTGGTGAGCGTTCTCCTAGCCCTGGACGCCCATCTAACCATTTGCTCATCCTGATCCATCCTTACCCATTGGCACCCCGAGGTCTCTGTGGCATGTTTAAATTTCTTGGCCTTGAGTTTTCGACAAGGAGCCCAAAGTCAGAAACTGAAGGAGGGGAAAGGGCGAATCCGAAAGACGCAGAACCTGAGATTCACAAAACAAATCTAATGCCAGTGAAGGCAGAGAAGCTCCTAACAACCAACACGGCAACACCTGGACATTCTTTTTCAAGTGCTAAATGATTTTAAAGAGTGGCAACCTTCTATTTTGAAGTTTGGCATTTGTACTTCACAAAAGGTCACAAGGTCACAAGATGTTGGATGTCCAAGGTGCTGACACCAAAATCTGGGAAGAATCCTTGGAGGCCGACATCAAAATGTTGGAAGGTGATGGAGGAAATACGGGTCGAAGCTTCCAATTTTCGGGTCGAAACGGCCAGGAAGTCTTGGAGCCTTGCGTGGCCATGATCGACGTTTTTGAGTTTCTGGGCGCTGAAGATACCATTGCCAGTGGTCTCTCAAAGGCTTGGGGGGTTTGTTACATCAGGAGTTCCAATGTTGATAGACATAAAAGACATGCCTTTGTAGGAAATGTATGGACATGTGCCTTTGTTTGGTCTCGATACGCATGACTAACGCAGGTCTATTGAGCAGTTCCTTAAGATAGATTTATGGAACCCCAAGGCTTTCTGTTTCATATTCACCATTCAAGAAGAGATCACCTGCCCTTAATTTTTCCACAATCACTTCCAGAAACTCTTCTACATAATTTGCATCCATTTGGTGAGTCCAAAATGAAGCCATCAAGAATCTGATGGCACACTTCGACCCAATGCAGGCTTTACAGCCTGCTTTCGTAGCCCTCACGGCCACCTCTGCCGAAGATGGGGTAAAGCGTATGATGCAGGCACAAAGAGTCCTGTTTAGCCGTTTAGCCAAGGTGAGGGGTGAAATTGATCTCAGAATCAGAACTCTTGCACTTTCAAAGAAAAAACCGAAAGAGTTTTGACTTTGATACGTTGTTTCAAACAAAACCTTGATGCTGCATAATACTTTTACAAGAAGTCTCTTGCAACCCTTAATCTGCTTGCAGCAGATGGTTGTATCCAGAAAGCTCAGTGATTCATCTAAAGTTGAACTCCACATCATGTTTTTTTTCCAATTCAATTTCAAGAATAACCAATGATTTCAGAATATCATCCATTTTCACAACACATTCTTGTCATTCATATTTTCAACCCTCGGAAGGCCATCTTAGAGAAGACGCGCTCCGAAGATCCGGAGGTTTGATTTCTTGAAGGGTTGATAGACGTCGGATGTGGCATGTTTTTTTTTGCGTGCTGTACCTCCATTTCTCAGTATACCAATTATCAAGATTATCAAGTCAAATTTTAGACGTGTTTGATTTTTTTCACCCCCGGCCCTTGCCATCCAGGTTGTGAATCAGAAAAGATAGTTGTTGCGAACACAATCCTTTTAGAATTGTAGCCATTTGCGTCCGCCATTCTTTGTGCGGCTGTTCAATCACTGCCTTCAAAAGCTGGCATCGGTTTTGAAAGCAGTCGAAGAGGGGGACCCAAATGAAGACACTATTTGTCTCTCAATTTTTCCCACGAATCTGTAGATTGAAAGATGGCGAATCCTGTCAGTTCTCCCCGCCAAAAAACAATCACCCACAGGTGGAAGGATCAAAATAGTTGAAATAGATCAAAGAACATCCATGGAAGGAAATAAACAAGCGAAGGGTCTGTTTTTATGAAGTCTTGGTGCCGTGCGAGGATGTATAACATTTGTGGCAAAATTGTGCAAGTAAAAGCACACATTTTGCTTCTTCAAGCGTGATTTGCGCAGATTTTGCCTTGCTTGTTTTTTAGTTACGGTATAATGTATACTTCAGTTATACATATTTGTTATTGAATTATAATATATATACTCAGCATTTTTGTAAGGGGTTATATTCCATGATAGGAATCCCTGTCAAGCTGTGTTGATTTCTTGAGGTGACATTGGCAGCACTGAGATGTGCACATCGCATTTGGTCAGACCTTGGAGTTCAGGTTTGGAGCTAAGTCCAGAAAATCTGAGAAGATTGTGGATTTTTCCAATAAACGATGCACATGTATAATATACATGGGTATGAGAACCTGAATTGGTTTGGTGATCCCGGGAAACATGGGGTGTTACTGAAGCTGGGAGAAGATGTTTCAGAATTCCAGTTTATCCAGACATATCAACACGATTAATGGTTCAGAGAAAACACAAAAAAGCACACTGTCCTTCAAGTCGAAATTCTGGCAATGGAAATAAACAACACGCCAACATCTATTTATACTGAAGACGTATCATCAAACATGGATTATAATCCTAGAACATCACAACAACCTCGTTTGTTGGAAATCAGGAAAAGTTTTGTTTCTAATTCCTTTGACAGAAAGGTTCGGTACCATCACTGCCTCCAAGGTTGTCATGTCTTTGTCGGAGGTGGTGATGTACACATCGGAACTGCAAGATCATGAGGACCACATCGACGAGTTTTCATGTTACCAACTGGAAGGGTTGAGGGCTCTTGCAGTAGCCACCTGGGTTCAAGCTGCTGTTGACTTGCTGTATATTTGTTTATGTGGCTATTAGGGTAGAGGTTGTGAGGTCTTCAAATCTGCGATTCTTTCTGGCTTCCCAACATCTTGATGCTTTCATTGGGGGATCCGTTTCTGGCATAGGACAGTCGTGTTGAAGCAGAAGTCAAAGCAATGGTGCGCACCATTGAGGAGCGGGCTGTAGCTGGTTCTCAAGGTGCGAAGGTGATGTTGTTAAAGGATACCCTCAGTTTCTTTCAACAAACATGTTCGATTCCGAGTTGGATGTCACAAGAACTGCCTCTATTGCCAAGTTTTCCACACTTCGCAGGACTGTACGGGTGAAAGCCTCCATGAGTCGATGAAGACTTAAGAGTGGAAAACTTTCGCGATCGCATTGCTTGATGTTACATGGATACTAAGACGGGGCCGCAGATGCGAAGATTGCCACTGGACAACTGGAGTTTTTCTTGAAAACGTTGGGAATTTCATAGGAATTCAATGATTCTGATGGTTCTCCAATTTAGATTGGTGAAGACAACGCAGGCATGTTGTTTCAGATCTTAAAATTGATGTTCAATCATTGCAAACAGTGTTTTGAGCTTGGCCATCGCTTCTGCTGGTGCTGCAATCCCGAAGCACTTCCGCAACTACCATGTTGAAGAAAAAGGCGGCTCACTCAGGGAAACCAGAAAAGAATCCATTTTCGAAATCCCAAATTTAAGGAACCTTGTACTCAGCTGCTACTCTGTGATATTTTTGTGTGTGCCAAATTTAGGCGTACCGGGCAACTGTCGTTCCGAAGTGGTAAAGGCCTGCGTAGGTGTCAGGTCACCCTTTGGGTCTTGGAAACTACGCGCCACACGAGGAAAACGGTGTATTTTGGCCAGCTGTGTGCAGCGTCAGTATTGATGGCGTATCGATAACGGTTTGAAGGGCAAGTCGACAATATTACCGTGAACTCGGCTGGCATTGTAATTCTTCAACTCGTGCTGTCAAAGGACAATCAACTTGTACTCCGATATTGATCCCAACGGATATCTCGATATCTCAACTGCAACTGCAAGAGATTCTCAAGATCTCTCCGACGTAGTAATCCGCCGGTGCGATCGGTGGCAAATTCGCATTCAACGTCGTCGGACGACAGCACGCGAAATACGTGTAACCGGGCAGCTTTTCCATTCCTCGAACAAAAGGACCGTGCAGCGGATCCGCAGATGTCAAGCCAAGAGAACCAGAGAAGCACGTGACTTTGGGGCCGAGTTCACTGCTTCGTCCGTGTTGATCACCCTGTGGCCGGTCTCCTGCACGTGGATGGGTCAAAGAATGGTCGAATTCTGGCAGCTGATTTTTGACGTCCAGAGGGCGAATTCCGGCGGAAACCGCCTGCCACACGTTCGCCTGCCCGCAACTCTTAGCGCGTCGTAGAACGCCTGATGTCGTATATCTCAGTGACCTTACAAAGTCTAACCACCTGGATTAGTTGCTTCTGCTACACGAGCTGCGCGAAATTCTGTACTCCAAATGTCGATCGAGAATGGGTTTCCCGCAGCCGGGTTTCGCTTGCTGCCTTCGTTTGTGGGGGGGGCAAACCTGCCTACCCAAGACAATCTTCCCGCCTGCAGGAGTACATCGACACAGTCTTGAAGTCATCAGCCATGACATTCGAGAGTGAGGCAAATTTGCCGTAGTTGTTACTTTCCACACTGAAATTTCGTCATGACATTTGCCACCTCGGACAGTGACAAGTGTACTCAGTGTACACAACCTCTTCACCGCTGGGAGCCGTCCTGCAGCAAAGAATCCTACATATCCTACAGTAAAATCTTCGTTGATCTCTGTATCAGGTGGGGAGTGCAGAATTTGAACGTCGACCCTGCACAAGCCATTGTTGCGAACGGAAGCGGCGCGGTTTGCTGTGGTTTGCAGTCAAGTATTTGGATTCCCAAACCTCATCACAACGTCAAAACTTATACATCCGCGTCGTCATGGCGTTATGGCGAGGTGTTCCATAACGTTTTCCAAAGGAAGGTGTGTACTGGCACCTGCCACTTCACCCGCAACCGCTGCTAACCGTCTTGCGATTGTTAGTGCAATTATGCAAACGTGGTCTGACATTGAGTGGGCAGGGTGAAGGTTGACACCTGCTTCACAAGAAATGCGCTGTTGTTTGAGCCGTGTATCCCGTCCATCCCGTGATATCTGTCGGAGACCCGGAGCTCGGCGAAGGTTCCAGCCATGGTTTCGGCAATGCTTTTGGGAAGATTCCCATGTTCCTTCTGCGAAGGTTGTGGGCAGGTTTGGCGGCGGAGCGGTTCCGTTGAGGAGCAGGTTCTCGTACCGTAGGCACATGGGGGTTTGCGCAGTAAGTTGCATTTTCAGCTATTATCGCGACACAAGGGAAGTGGGGAGAGCGTGTGGTCTTCAAACGTCCACGCGGTGTCCAAACATGCTCATGCTACTAGCCTTTCCATAACATGTAATTGTACCGTTCTTCAGTAGATTGTAGAGATAGGTTCTGGAGAAAGTTCCGGCATTTGAAGGAAACTGCGTATAGTACAGGCTCCAGGAAGGCATCCAGGAGGCAAGGGGTGTTCAAGGACTGTTGCAGACAGTGCTGGATTCACAAAGCAAGGATCCAGCGAACATGGTCCATGGTTCTCTGTCGCCGTAATCCCAGCGTTTGCAACATGTCATCTCCAATTGGCAGCTGCAACTGCATTCCCACATTGTATCCCAGTCCACGTGGCACAGCACTTTTGACAAGGCAAGACCGTTGATCCGCAGAAGTTTGTTAGCCAACACTGTTTAGCTGATGACCATGTTTGGACTCAAGACATGTTCTTCCATCCGGCGTTTGATTTTGAAGTCGTGCGGTGTTTCCAGAATGAAGTTCCCATGACGGGAGCATGGAGCTGGAACGGCGCAAACCCGATGTGTCCAAACCAAACGCCCTGTTGCTGCCAGCGTGTTGTTGCCACCAAAAAGTGATAAGCGTTGTGTTGATTGTCCACGTCACAAACGCATGAAGGTGATGAAATCGTCTGTGTACTGCAACCTTAGGCGGGTATCATGAGCCACCTCCGTCAAATCGCCGAGATTTTGCCAGCAGAATTTGTTCAATGAAGCGTACCATAAATTGAAAGATCGCCACCCAAAGAGAATCGTGTAACAGGACTCGCTCGTTCCATTCATGCAAAGCAACGTCCACACCATGCCACCTGGACCCCGGACGACTTGTCGCAAAGGTTTATGACACTGAACATCAGTTTTGTGAAGGTGTGATTTTTAGAGTTTGTGTTGGCCGTCACCAACGCCAACCACTGACGTCACCACTGAGTGGAGATATTTGATACGAGAAATTATGGGAACGCTGTTGTCGGACAGAATCTATCTGCGCGCGGAAGGCACCTAATAAACGTTTTGCAAATTGATAATGTAAATCAGCCTCTCTGTTGCCGATGTTGGCTGTTGATAGCAAACAACCAAGCCATCCAAAACTTCTGTTTCCAGACCTGGTTTGGTTTTCAGTACTTTGTTTGGAACCACGCTAATGTTATGCTGGCACCTTTTGTTGTGGGGCTTGCCTGAAACCGAAGATGCGCAATCAACTAAATCAACTTTTGCAGTTCCAACTGGTCCAAGGAAGTTGGACTACAATTAAGCATTTCAAAAATCCAAATTCAAACTCAAATGCATGCAACTAATTTCAGCGAAAAAAATCAAACGTACATGCAGACTTCCGCGTTGGCCGCCTCACCGCGGTAGCTTCGCTGTGGCAAAAGTTGAATTTGGAACGCTCGGAAAGCAAGCCACATGCGAAACTAAACGATGGCCACCCCACGCGGAGCCTCCAAACGGCAAAACATTCGATGCAACCCACCTATAGCTGACTAGCCGGCCTGCCAAGCAGCGAACATTTCAAATCACGAGAAATAACTGACCGCTGACAGCAGCGACCGCTGTGTGGCCACAGCCGCGCCCAGGCCCCAGCCGCCTCCCAAGCCGCTGGTTAAGGAGCTCTTGCTTGGACTTGGCCACCTCCTTCGCGATGCCGGGGTCACCGGGATAGAAATGGCCAACGTCGTCCTAATGCATGGAGACTGCCCAGTAAGACAGTCCAACACATAAATTGTTTTTGTCCGACATCTCGATGTTCAACAGCGAACCAAGCCACGAACATGTCGGTAGTGCCGAATTTTGCATTGACGAAGCATTCAGTAACACAAAGGTGTAGCAAAGGTAATTTTAACTTTGTCCGGCCGTGGCAGGCATTTGCACGCCATGATCACTTTTTTTTCTTGTTTCGGTGCTGCCCAAGAAAAGTGTACAAACAAGATTTGCGCAAGATGGGTATCGTTTGTGCCGGTTGCTGCTTTCCATCGTTGGGCCACGTGGCGACGTGGATTGGACCTTGCCGTGGCATGACGTCCTTCATCATTGGTCCAATGTTGTTTTGCAATTCCCCATGTCCCTAAGGGATCGTAGTTTTTTTTCGGATCCTTCTTCTCCGTGGTCTCCGTTTGCAGCTCCCACTCTTTAGAGGTTCGTGCGGGTGCCGTTGCCCTCCCGACCCCCTTGCCGACCACCGTGCGGCATGTGCTCAGTCAGGAGTTGCACGAGCGAGAGAAGGCCCCATTTGAAAGGGCAGAAACACGCATCGGCAGACAAGGAGGAACAAAAATGACCACAAATACCCGACTCGCTGATCCGAACATCTACAATTTGTCTCGAGGCAACGACTGTCGCATAGAGGTAATAGCCAGCGGGTTACCTGGGTGGGGGGACTGAACTGGCAACATGGTATCACCACTCACGAGTCACGGGGAGGGACCTCTGCAGGAGCAGTCTTGCAGGACGCCCAAAAAACCGGAACATAATGAAACAATTTACCCAGAATTTTTACACAACAGAAGTTGTCGCATGGTGGGCAACAACAAAAATAAGAACGATGACAGTTGAAAATCCTGTCTCTTGCAGCAGTTTCCAGCCCGCGGATAGCGCCCAAGGGGGGTCATTCGACTGCATATGGAAGTTCCATATCCTGGGAAAAGGTCTTGACACCGGTGTGCCTAAATTTGTGGATATGAGTCAGTGTATTCACACAGTGCGGTCAACAGTGTATGATCATTGATCGACTATTAGAATCGATGCCTGACCGAAATAGTAGCAGGAGCAATGATGGGCACAGGGAACATGAAAAACCCCAGAGAAAGGTACAACAAACCTAAACCCAGGAAGACCTGGTCCAAAAAGTGCTTGGTGACTCTCTTCCCACAATGCTGTTGAGTAGCATGCGACAAGTGGTAAGAAGCTTCACTGACAAGATTGGTAAGTTGCAGAAGGCAATGAAAAGGAAAAACAAGCAAGAAACGGACGTGGCCACACTTGAAGCCGGTCGTTGTCCTCCAGGTATACATCCCTTCACTCCTGGTACTGAACCAGACCTGGACGCAGCGTTTTCTTGCAAGTGCCGAAGGAGATGTTGAGTTGAAAATCCACATTCTCATTGGTTCCACCAGGAAAGCACCCTTCAGAATCGTTCACCTGATGGCTGCTACCTTGCAGGAAAGCACATCCTTCGACAAGTTCATTGCTAGTGCAGTGGCCCCTGAGGACACTCATGTCCAAGCTCTGCAAGAGTTAGGTTTGAGTTTCCCCCCAAGCTTTGACAGGTCTCACCAAGGCAGCAAAGAACAGGGCATGCAGTTGTACCTTACCATGGTCCACAAAATAGTTGGCCAGAAGGTGCGGAAACAACGTGCTGAGGAGAAGCAACAAAAGGAGAAAGACAAACTTCGAGACGCCGTTCGCTCCAAAGATCGCAAGGACCACTTCGAAAATGAGGTTAAGCAGGCGGTTGTGGGTATGGCGAAGAAGAGCATCCATCCTAGCGTGGACCATGCCAAAGCAGCTGCAGCACAATGTAATTCGGCAGAATGCATTGACTGGAACAAATCTACTGGCAACAAAATTCACCAAGTCGGAGCTTTCAGCGCGCAAAGCCAACAAACAGAGAAACAACAACGGCGCAGCCAACACAGACAGTTCCACCGCCGCCAACAACAAGGCGGCGACAGAGAGCAAAGGCAACGGCAAAAGGAAGAACAAATCCCAGCAACAACTGGCGCAGACTGGTGGCAAAAGCAAGGGCAAAGGGCATCAAAACACTTTTGCCAGCGGCAAGGGAAAAGGAAAAACAGGCAAAAATTGAAAAGGCGGTGGTCCCGACCAAGTTTTTCACAACCTTGGACCCACCGCAGACAGACCAAAAAGACAGAAAGGAGGAAAACCTGGAAGGAAGGGCGGAAAGCCTTAAAACATCCAGACAGTGTTACCCTTGAATTCAGAAGGCTCATGCGTGGTGCTGGTGCTGAGGAATGGCTACGAGTACTACAAGCTGAGTCTTACAGACAGCATGTTTACATTTTCGACCCAGAGTCAAAGAGCGTATTTCATCCTGGCAAAAAGCTGGTCCCGGGGGATGTGGTCCTTCTGCTTGGAAAGTTCCACAAAAAGTTGAGGTTGTCGCGTGGCATGCCTCCAAGAGTACGAGACGTCATGGAGTATGTCAACAAGTTTTGCAACACACTTCAATGGCAGTGGTTGTGAAGGGGTGTGAACCCAGTGCGTCTTTTTCACGTTTCCAGATGTGACCTTGCATCGAGTTCACCCCCACCATCCATCGATGTTGCCCCGGAGCTTCGTTGTTGAATTAATTTTTTTTCACTTTGGCAGATCAGGAAAGCATGTGCAAGATCCTGATCAAGGCATTCCTAAAACAAACAATGTTGGTGCAACCGCACTCCCTTCGGCACAATGGTATGGCTGCGCGATTTGCAGTGGGCATTGGTTCCTTCGGACATGGATGGAGGGTACTGCTTCGTTCCGAAAGATCACATTGCAGAATCACACTCCCAAATTTTGTCCAAAGCTTGGTGGTATGAATATACCGTTAACGCGTTGCTTGCACCTCGAAGCCTGGCAAAGGAGTATGGCCACTTGGCTGGTCAAGTCGGCGTACTGGAGGAACAACAGTGTGGCACGAACCATCAACAAGTCACTGGTTGGCGGCTCGAATTCACCGGTGAGGGTCTTGAACGTAACAGTCAAGTCTCACAAACCGGATGGGTTAGTTACATTCCGCAACATTCACAGTGGTTTGCACTTTCCATTTGCAGGGCTAGGAGCTTGGCTAACAGACAAACTTCGGAAAGGCTTGGCTGCTCAAATTCACCTCTTGCGCAACAGAACTGACCTAGTACAACAACTGAAAACTTTTGTTTCAGATGTTCCCATGGCCTTCGTCAAAATTGACATCAAAGACTACTTTTCCCTCATGTCAGGCACACGTGAGGAACTGCGAGAACCCGGCCCCAGGTTGCTTGATGTGGAACCCTCCGTCGTCTCCGTTTGCACCTCCCACTCTCTGCACGTTCTTGTTGGTGCCGTCGCCCTCTTGACCCCTTTGGCGACTACCGCGCAGCGTGTGCTCAGTCAGGAGTCTTACGAGCCAGCGCAGGCCCCTTTGAAAGGGCAGCAACACGAATCTGCAGAGAAGGGGGGGCCAGAGTCACCACAAACACCCGACTCGCAGACCTCAACATACAGAACTGGTCAAGGATCGACGACCGCCGCATAGAAGCCATAGCCAATGGGTTGCCTATGTGGGGCGGAAGCCAACTTGCAGTTGACACCACCTTGGTATCACCACTTACCTGTTCAGGGAAGCCAAGGTCACGAGGAGGGACCTACGCAGGAGCAGCCTCGCAAGATGCCCGGAGGAACAAGGAAAGAACCTATCCAGAACTTGGTCGTCCTTGGCCTCGAAGTAGGCGGCAGGTGGAGCAATGAAGCATCCAACTTCATCCGCATGCTTGCCAATGCTGGAGCCCTGCTCCAGCCCCCCTTCACTCCAAGCAGCCACCCGTGCGGCTCTGGTATCCAGGTGGCCCGCTCTCCTCACCCACACCGCAGCGACGTCCTTCGATGCCAGCCTGTTGTTTGAAGACCTCTCTCCCCACCACAACTTGGACAGAGATCCTCCAGCCCTGGGCCACCTCCTTGCCCACGCCACCCCTGCCGTGCCAGCCAGTCGCCTGCCAGCCCGGTAGTGGAAGGTCTGGACTTATACCTTCCCTACCTCAAGCACGTCTGGAGACTGGCCAGTATAGAAACAGTCTGTGCCTGGAAGCTGCTTAGTAAAACAGCTTTGTACCAGTGGACCTTCATGCGGCCAAAAGGTGCGAAGGAAAAAAAAAAGGTCGCCTTTGACGTACCAATTTGTGAAGTCCGACCATTTACCACACAAGGTGTGGCAAGTTTGTGTTGGTACAGGCATGGGGTGGAAAGTTTCCGGAAAACTTTCGGACGCAGCTTTCTTTACAATGGCAGAGGAGTGGAGGTTGGCCGAACCTGGTAAACTTGAAATTTTCGGAGTTTTGAATTACTGGAGATTCAAAGACGACATTTCAGTCATAGTCAAGGCAGAGTGCTTCCACAATTTTCGTGACAGTTTTCAGCAGATGAAACACCGCGCTGGAAGTTTTGCTTTGGAAATTGAATCTATAAGTTTCAATTCTGTGACTTTCCTCGACATTGATCCTTGGACTGCAGAGCATGCGCATACTCACCACAACATTTACAGTTCCCTTCTGGGTGAGGATTGCCATTTTGGAAGATAATTCTTGGTCACAAATGGTCACGATGTATACTGACAACATAAGGCCCCAAATTTCATCATTTTGATGTGAAACATCATCTGAAGCAAGCATTCTAAGCATTTTTCGCTACCCGGATCCTGCATGATCCTGCACAACAATGTTTGCAAAATACCAATCCACCAGGAGATGGTGCGTCACCTGTTGGCACTTCAATTGGCGCACGTCGTGCTATCACATTGCATGTCATGACGAAGAATTTGCAAAGCATCCGAAGCGATGTCAAGATGCATGACTTCATTGCTGAACTTGAGAACCTGGAATTTGATGTATTGTTCATTACAGAGACATGGCGGACACAAATTACTGAATGCATGGAAACATCTGGGGGCCACAAACTTTTCCTAAGTGGAGGTGATGGGCATTGTGGAGTTGGAATTTGTGTGTCCAAAAATNGAAAGAAGGCAGGCCTACATGGTGACCGGCGATTTCACAGCTGTTCCACCGCCGACTTCACTTGGAGGATCAGGTGTCGCCATCCCTCCGGCCATCTATGCCATGACCAGTGATGAGGATATGGATCCAGATGAGGAGCTAGATCGGAGGATAGCAGAGGCAGTGGTCAGACAAAGAAGTGAAAGTCATCAACGACTACAAGAAGAAGGAGCCAAAGATGCGATGAGAACAGAAGGACCTGTTCCTGAAGCTACAGAGGCTGAGAGAAGGACAGAGGCTGAGAGAAGGACAGAGGATGAGAGAAGATCAGAAGCCTTGATGACCAATGAGGATGCTGAGAAGATGAGAGAGGCAAGAAGGCAAAGAGATGCATATCTTGATAGATATCTTGCATCGGTGGAGCCTAGCAATGATCCTGAGTACATGGATGAACCACCTGAGCAGATTGGGATTGGAGGCTCCGGATCAGGAGTGGCTGCTAGCCCTGATTCGTTGATGGAAGAACTATTTGCACCAGATGGAGAAGGAGATCCACGTCAAGCGCAACAGCATCGAGAGGAGATTCCGGCTACTACTCCACCGGAGCAGGTGAATATGGAGAATGACTATTCACCGACATCTTCTGCAGATAGTCCACCGAGTGGCCAACCGGAAAGAGAGGTCAGCCCGGAGGTTGAGTTTGATGAGGGTCGAGAACAACCTGAAGAGGCCTCCGGAAGGAATGAGATTGAACGACCACCAGGATTGCAGACAGCTATCCTGAATCCTGATAGGCTTGACGGTTTTGTGATGAGAAGATCCCCAGAGAATCAGCCACAACTTGAGGAGGTTGAGGCTGAGAGAGAAGGAGGAGCAGAAGAAGAGGATGAGCGAGACATGGCTCTGACCGCCAAGTCGGTGAGTTGGAGCTGGGCATTCATGGTCAGTAGACAATCGAAGAAGGTGAAGAAGAACCTGAGGACGAAGAAGGCAGGAGCCGGCAAAGAGCTGGTGTATGAGAAGGAGACTGAAGAGAGGAAGAAGAAGCTAGATGAGACAAGACTGAAAGAATGGAACAATTGGAAGAAATACACCAATGGAAGATGGGTCACAGAGGATGAGCTGAGGAAGATGAAGAAGAGCAACCCGTCTTTGAGAGTGGTACCCACAAGGTGGGTCGATGTGAACAAAAGTGAAGAAGGACAGGAGGAGCAGCTGAAGTCGAGGCTGGTTGTCAGAGGAGACCTTGAGGATAGCAGCCAGATGAGAACAGACAGTCCTACTTGTTCATTGACGATGATGTCAATGACACTCATCCTGGCCTCTTGTCGGGACAGTGACCTGTGGGCAGGAGATATCAGTGCCGCGTTCCTGCAGGGTTCAACTTTGGACAGGACACTCATCCTGTCAATGCCAAGAGGAGGAATACCTGGAGAGATTCCAGGAAGATACTATGTTGTATCAACCACGGTGTACGGCACCAAGGATGCACCGAGAGGATGGTACAAGAACCTTCATGGCACTTTGATTTCAGAAGGATTTCGACAAGTACCACATGAGGCAGCCGCCTATGTTCTCAATGATGGAACTGGAGCCATTGCCGGAATGGTAGTGGTACATGTAGATGACCTACTCTGGACTGGAGGAGCTTTTGTAGAAGAGAAGATGAAGAAGGTCTGCGACATCTACAAGTTCGGCAAGATCATGAAGAATGACTTCAAGTACTGCGGAAGAGAGATTAAGAAGGACAGCTCAGGAGTTCATGTGACATGCCCGTCACTTATCGATCGGGTGAAACCGATCTACCTGAGCACAGAGCAGAGGAAGAACAAAGATGGCAAGGTGACCGAAGAGGTCAAAGGGCAACTGAGGAGCGTGATTGGTAGCTTGGCATGGCTTGCAAGAGTTTGTCGGCCGGATATGTCTCATGGAGTTTCTAGACTGCAATCTGCAGTCAGTGATGCCAAGTACTCTGACGTTATCTTTGCCAACAGCTTGGTCAATGTGGCGAGAAACAGCAAGGATGAGGGAATCACTTATCCACTGAAGTCTTTTCGCTTTGAGGATGCCAAGATCATTGCCATTCAGGACGCTTCCCACGCCAATGACTTTGACATGAGTGGCAGTGGAGAGAAATTGGGCTTTCGCAGTCAGAGCGGAAGAATCCTATGTCTGGCAGGGCCAGACTTTTCCGAGGACCACTATGGTCCTATGCTTTTGGTGGAATGGCATTCGACGGTGATCAAAAGAGTGTGTCGGTCGACACTTCAAGCCGAAACACTTAGCCTTCTTCTTGGAAGTGAAGAAGGAGATCACTTGCGAAACGTATGCCATGGACTTCGATGTGATCAACAAAAGATGAAGCAAGGAGAATGGATCGTGGAAGCCATGGACAGTATGGAAGTTATCTGGTACACAGATTGCAAGAGCCTGGCTGACCACATCAAACAAGCAGGTCTTCAAGTGGTATCAGACAAGAGACTTGCCATAGACCTATCTGGTCTAAGGCAGATGGCTTGGAGGCAGAAAGGGGAGCTCTATGGCGACACTTTGTTGACTGACAGAGTTCCCGAAAATGGAAGCACGAAGATCGTCTGGACCACAACTGACCGGATGCCAGCGGATTGTCTCACCAAAGCTGTGAAGCCCGGGATCATGGTAGAAGTGATGCATGGCCAACCAATAAGCTTAGCTCCAACAAAATATAATGGGTGTGAAAATGAGGAACATTGATGGCATGGAGTCTAAACATATCGGTTGGCATGTGTCAGCATGTGAGACTGGCCACAACATGTGGCTCAAGCATTCATTGCGTCACGTGCATAAAAGGAGCTGTGCATTCATCACAACCTTGTTGCATCACGGCTACTAATTCCACACTTGTGATGATGTCGTTTCTCTTGGTCAATGTGGCATGGGACAAAGGAATGATCGAGGCTCCACTTTGGCACATTGGGTTTTGGAACATGGATTGCAAATTTTCAATCGAATACGTGATGCCTCATTCGACCTTGACAGTTGGACATGCAAAAGGACGGCTGACAATGCTTTGGTGCAACTCGACTACATCATTGGGATGCCTGCTTTCATCTCAATGTCCACGTGGAACGACTACCAGCTTCCAATTGGCCTGGACCATCGATGCGTTCATTGCCTTCTCACACTGGTGGATACTGTTCAAGGCGTTCACCATCGAAGACGTGGCTTGAAACATTGGTTGCCGAATTTGGATCGTTCTGGTGAACCTCAAGCTTTTCAAACCAAACTTCGTTCCCATTTGAATGTATTACCATTCACTTGTTCATCATTTGAGGCCGGGCTGGTCAAGGCTGGTGAGCACGGTGGCACTTGCACAAAACGGTCTTCAGCTTTCAAACCGTCACAGAGGTTGATTGAAAAAAGAAAGGCGAGACGATCAACTGCAGACCCAAGTACGCGGAAACAACTGCCCTTTGAAATCCAGCGCATGCATCGGCAGGAATTGCGGGCTTGGAAGTCCGCACAAATATCCCAACATTTGCAAAATCCATGCATGTGGAAAGGGCTACGTTCACTGGAAAAACACCCCGTTCGAACCATCACAGCTCCACCGCATCCAAATACAACTGAGGAACCGTGGCAGTGGAGTGATTTGACCAAAGCAATCCAACGAATGAAAACACAGAAAGCTGCAGATGAATGTGGACTAGTCGCAGAATTGCTCAAACATGTTCCGGAGGATGTGCTTACAAAACTGCTGGCATTGATGAATGATTTACTTTTGTCAGGTGAGTTGCCTCCAACTTGGCAAAAGACGGTGTTTCAAATGTTGCCAAAGACAGCAAAAGCCATGGTCACATCGGATTATCGGCCCATTGCAAATATTCGTGTCCTTTATAAGCTGTTTACATACCTTGTGCTTGGCCGCATCGAAAATACTTTGGATTGTGCCCAACCCGAGGAGCAACATGGATTTCGCAAAAATCGACGTATTGAAGAACATTTGGTGACAGCAAATTATGTGTTTGACAAAACTATGTTAGTGGGTACGCCCCTTTGGCTTATCAGTTTGGACCTCTCAAAAGCTTTTGACCGGGTTGATTGGCAAGCCTTGTGGACAGCATTGGAAACACACGGCGTTTCGCAACACTTGGTCTGGATTTTACAATTGCTTTATGACAATCAACGTGGACAAGTACTCACAGACAGTGGAGAGAGCCGTGAATTCGACATTCGCCGTGGAGTGAGACAAGGATGCGTGCTGAGCCCTAGGCTGTTTTGTTCGGTGTTGGAATGGGCACTCAGTAAGTGGAGGATGCGTGTGAGAAAGGAAGGGATCGATTTAGAAGATGGGGGCCAGCCTTTGCTTGATCTGAGATTTGCGGACGACATTTTGGTCTTTGCTACATCATCGCAACAGGCAGCATACTTGCTTGATGAACTTGTGGTTGCATTGGCAGACGTCGGTTTGATATTGAACCAAGACAAAACGAAGTTAATAACGACACAAGCTCAACCACCAACAACAATTACGACTCCCGGAGGACTAACCGTGGCTGTGGTTGACCAAGATGGGTGCCACAAATGGCTTGGATGCATTTTATCTGGGAACAACAGGGGCAGTCACAGACTTGATCTTGAATACCATTTTCAGGCTGCATCCAAAACATTTTTTGCAAACAGAAATATTCTTTGCAACAAGTCTGTGTCCTTGGTGAAACGCTTACAATTTTTTGACAAAATTGTGACTCCTGTTGCATGTTTCGCTGCTGGCCACAGAAAAATTTACAAAACAGATCTGGAAACGATGGACGTTCATTTTCGCCGGTTGCTTCGATCTGTCGTCGGCCCCCCCAGCCAAACAAACTGGCTGAACCCATGGCACGAAATTTTACATGACTGGAATGCTCGGGTAGCAAGATATGTTCAGGAAACTGGCGTTTTGACGTGGTCGCGACGAAGCTTACAGCAATATTGGCACTTATGTTCCTACATTGCTGGTTTACCTGATGTTCGATGGGTATCAAGAACTGTGGCTTGGAGACCCCGGAATATTAGAAAACGCGGGGCACCATTCCGGATGTGGCATTCCGCCGCAGAAACCTTCTGCCGTTGGAAAGGCATAGCAAATTGGCAAGCAGCTGCTATGAATACACAAGACTGGTACAAACATACATCTGATTTTTGTTCCTTCATCTTCCAGAGCTGAGGCGGGCTATGTTAGATTCCAGCTGTGCAAATGCCTGTGCCTTAAATGGGCTACCAGGGCCAATGCGCCACTGGTTTACAGGTTTCACTCACTCACTCACTCACTCCTGCAAGGCAATCAAGTATCGATTTCGACAAGGCTGAAATATTTCACCCAGGTGGTGACTCCTGTGGCATGCCTTGCAGCTGGTAGGCGGGCCCTGTAAAAATACCATTGTGTGAACATGGACATGTTTACAGAAAACTATGCCGACAAATTGTTGGACCTCCACTGGCACAAATTGGAGTGTAGAATGGCAAAAAAAATGCTAGATCCTCCGAGCACGGGTTCGCATGCTATGTGGCGCGCCTCCGTATGTGTGTTAGCTTGTACTCCTCCTGTTTTTTTTTCTTCTCCGGGGTCCCGCAATTCTGGACATGTTCCAAACAGTTGGGATCAAACACTGAATTGCTGTTGTCGACGCAAAATTTTGGGACATTGGGTGGACGCTGCTGGAGAGCAACAGCGGTGGGAATCGCATGTGGACGACTTCATTTATTTCTGCAGGGTTTGCATGTTTTCGCGCCTGTGCCTAATTGGGCCCTCCATTTTTTCGGCGTACAGGCTCGACTCAAATCGATTGGTTGGAATAGCCACAGTGGTTTTCTCTGCATATTGGATGAACGTCAGCATTATTCCATCCTCAAGGAGAGAGTTGTCCAGCAATGTGCCGAAAAAATGGGCGTTCGGTGTAACGTTTCTACGAAACAGTTTTGGAGCAAAATCGCGGTTTCATCCATTTGCAAACTTTGGGTTGAACTTTACAAACTTCCTGGCAGGCAGTCCCTTAATTTTTAAAGTGCAATCGCTTGTTGCGTGGAAGTGGCCGCGCCCCGCGCAAGGGAAGAAGGCAGTGTACACAACGATGGTCCCATCCGTTTGGTACCACATGGTGAAACAGGAAATCTTGCCAGGACCTTATGCACGCACAAACCCGACAAAGACCAAACGTCCTCCAGCACTCCGTGCATCAGCCCTCATCAACCGATGGACGGCTACGCTGCTTTGCAAGCCTTCGCAAGCTCTGCGCCCATCTCTTGGATGTGGAAAGCAATGGCTCACCGAGCCAACTCATGGCCTACGCCCCAGCCCCATTCCTCCAACCCAGCTGCCTTTCTGGCTTGGACTTGTAGAAATGGCTTCCTTGTTCGTTCAAATTCCATGAAACCAGCCACTAAGCAATCCAAAATTTCGCTCCCGTGTACCATCATGTCCCTATTTTCATTCCCTCCATGAAACGGAACACATTGCCATGCAACCATGAAAATTGAAGCTACAAACTCAGCATGTCCCGCACGATTTATTCGCATTGTCCAGCGCATCAACCCGAAATTTCAATCAAAATCATTGATTTGCCAAGGGCCCTTGCATCGAGAATCGACATGTTTGTGTTCACATGTTTGAACTGTCAATTGTTGCCGGCGCATCCGGGTCGGATGCCAGGGCCCTGAAGAACCACCCCGCCTTTTTTTTCGCGGGGTCATCCGTTGGGATCATCCGTACGCTGGCCGCAATGTAAGTGAGGACCCCCACCATGACCTTAAACCTCGGACGTAAGCTGTGCAATTGAAACGCATGTGCTCAGACCTGCAACAGACCATGTATGGCCTCCAAATGAAGCGCTGCTTGGATATTTGTACATTTTCTTGTTACGATCACCACACCGGGTTTTCAAAAAACATTTCACCACTTTGAAATATTTTTTTTACAGAGTGCCGGCTTTATGATTTCAAGTCTGGGTTTGAAACAGTTACTGAATACCGTCTTCCGGTTTCAAATGGGAGGTGTAGAACATGTAAAGGCAATAAAATGTACGACCTTAATCATGTTTCACTGTTGTCAATGATTTGTCAACTGTTTCATTTGGCAATTGATTTCAATGATGCTTCCAATCAAGCGGCCATATGGTTTTAGTGGGTTTGACTAGTGAATATGCATGCTTGCTTGACTCAAGCCTCGTGATTCCAAGGAACGAAGTATGATGATGTAATAATCATATATTTTTTTTAGCATTCAGCTGGCGAACTGGTGCCATTCAACAATTGATGAAATGAGAGAAACATGTGTGGCAATAACTGCGCAAGCACATAAATGCTACATTGGGATGCATTGGGTTTAAAACTGTGAAATTTAGAAAAACCCATCCAGACCAACATGGTGGGATTTCAGGCTATTGATGGGAATCTTCCTGCTTCCGGTCATGCTCGTGTTCACGTATCTGGTGAATCATCTAGGCCAAAGCAGCAGTATATTGTTGTCTAATTTAAAATTTACATTGTGTTTCTGTGGGCCATGTCGCTCCCCCTTGCGCTGCATCAGCTGCGACTGCACAGGGTACGGCGCTCCTGTAACTGGTGGCCATCCCTGCAACTCTGGCGTCGTAATTTCTCTTCCATGGAGTTGGGTGACGAAGGTGATGACGAACGGCGAAAGTGTTTGGATTTGTTTGGATGCCCTGAGGGGCAAAGTTTGAGCAAAGAAATGTTGAAATCAAAATACTTGGAACTGGCAAAGCAAGCCCATCCCGATGCTGCAGGTGACCAAGAGGAATTCCAACGCCTGCAACGGTGTTTCGAAATGTTGTCTTCGGAACGCAGGAAGGAACCCGAATGGCTGCGCAAATTGAGGGAAGATTATGCAACTTCCAAAGATCCATTTCCATGACCTCCCAAATGGGAGGCGGGCGTTGCGGAACTGCATGAAAATGTCAAACTGCACTTTGGCACCAAGCGGTGGCGGTAATTATGACAAGTTGAAATGCTTCAACAGCTTTGACATCATAATAAGTAACACTAATAGTCAAACAGTCAAACATACTCCAAGTAAACATGTTGCAAAAATATTGTCTTGTCATCAGGCCTATGGTTGCTTCATGGATCTTCATGGCTGTCATTTTCGCAGTTTGGCTCCGCCTTAGTGGAGCAGGTCCAGCGTTTCAAGCTTCTCCGTTGCGTGTCCAAGCATGTACGGATTGCGCCTCATCAACAACAACTACGTGGCCAATGGTACCGGCAAAGTCCTCGCCTCAGTGAGCTTGACTTGATGTTTCCCAGCTGAACCTTAATGAAATGCAGATTTGAGTTCCTTTGAGGTAGGGGAAACAGACGGGGGCCAAAACGTATTGGGCTTTTCTTTAGACTTTACACAATCTTGGTGTCATGACTGGCCTCACGAGGATGTGACTATCACTTATGATCCCACCTTCCGCGGTGGCAGGCAGGGGTCTGAGTCTTGCAACCATCGAAAGCATATCCCACAACAAATCTATAACAAGTGAAAACTTGCAGTTTGTTTTGCACACGTTTGAAGCCATGTACGTAGATAATCTACGTATTACTACGTATCTTATGTTTAATCACAAGTTTTAATTTTGTCAGTCAGTGTTGGTGGTTTACTCCAAGTTGATCCACCAATAACAATCCTTTTTACAAGGCATGCGTTGGTTTGAGCAAACCACAAACGGCCACAAACTTTAATCACCAACCAACCACAGACTGACTAATAGATACATCTTGATGAAGATGTGTTCAGAGCTGTCGAGGTTGGGCAGTGTGAATCAACTTCAGCATTTCCCCAATCCCAAGGCAGGGACTTCAGTCAGACAAGTGGCTGCAAGATTGATGTTGAAGGAGTTTTGATGAGTTTTTTTTTTTGGACTTTCCTTTTAAATTTGCCTTGCAACAATTTTCACTCGTGAAATTGATTGCTTTTAGACAAATATCTGCTGATTCAGGCTGGACTTCCCAAACGCCGCAAAGATGAGGCTGTATGCAACTTAGTGTTTTATTTACAATAATTTACTCAAAGTGTCTTACCATGTAAAATCCAAGTTTTTTGATGAGAAAATCCGATGTTTTTTGCACCAAGACCGGCTTCAATGCCCGGGACGAAGCCTATAAACAAGCGTTGAACGTCTCCCGTTCCGCCTTTCTGGTGCGAAAGGATGCCAAGGCGAGATGATGACATGGTCATGTGATGAATTGATTCATGAACCTTGGAAACAGGATTGCTATTATGTGGTATTCTTATATTTTTGATACCATTTATATATATACATATATATATATATATATATATTATAAATATATATCATGTATAATGCCGTTTGAATCATCAACAAGAAAACTCCTACACATGTCGTGGGCAGGAGAAAATCCAAGAATCTGCGAAGTTCCGGTGGGAATCTGAGACAAAGATTACAAGTAGCAGGGAACACAGATTTTTTGAGTGAAGAGTTTGACAAGGAAAAACATGTGACCGGTGAGCAGCTGCTGTAAGATATACTCACTTGTAGTCATCATTATGTACTAGGTCCGGTCTTGTTATTGTCATCCTATAATTTCTGTGCTCACCCGTGCCATTCGATTCTTTTCAAATTGCACTAAACATGTGCAGCGGTGCGACGTGCAAAAATGTGGGAGAGCCTTTGTCAAACTTGCAGCATTCCTTCGACCTGTCCCAGGTTTTCTGATGATGCCTCTAAGACAATGAACACGGTGATGTCCTTGTCGTCCTTGCCAGCTCCAGCCCCAGTGAAAAGAAGCTGGAACGCTTTGATGTCACTGGCCACTCTTCTTGCATCAGATGGACCAAACAATCACTATTAGCTTTGACCCAGAAGAAGAAAGGATCTCTTTTGTTCTCATGTTTTCGCAAATGTACGGATATACTCAAGCATTTTTGACATATACAATAAAACATACATAAATTTATTCTTACATATATTTCAGTGCCATGTTTGTAGATTTGGTGTGGGCTTGTCGTACCTGCAAAGCCCAAAAAACCAATGGTTTGGCGCCGCCAGCTTTGCCCAAAAGTATATTCAATGAAAAAAAAGCAATCTCTCCTTAGACTCTTGGTTGCTTGTAAGCGACTCGTTTCCGACGAAGCATGTGGGAGAGATTGATCAGTGCCACGTCATACCTCGCCAGTTCCTTGGCCATGACGTCCCTGACCAAATATGCTGCTTCTGCCTGGCGTTTCCCAGGCTCTAGCCTGTTATTGTTGATGGAATGTTGGGCCACCGTAATATGCCTTGCAATGTCAAAAGGAGCAAAAACACCATATCGACCTTTCAGTTGGCCGATTTTGAGACATATGCCTTTAGTGACAGTTACCAAGGCAGTGAATATGTATTTGAGTTTTCTGGCTATGAAGCGAACCAGCTTGCCAGTCTACAATGTTTTGAAGCGCTTACAGCCGGTCTATGCAATGGTTCAAGATGGACTTATCCGCGGAAGCCAGCCAAACATGGGAGAATTTTGCAGTGTAGTGCTAATCTCTGTTGGTACTGTTGTCACAGGATTGGGGGATCTGGATTTTGATTTTGCAGGCTATGGTTTAGCACTACTGGCAGCTGCTTGCCAGTCTTTGTACCTAGTTCTGGCACGAAATGCTCAGGATCAAGGACAATTGTCATCAATGGATTTGGTTTTCTATACTGCCTTTTACAACTCCGTCCTGTTTGTGCCACTTACACTATTGGAACTGACTGAAGTGATAATTTTTCTGCAGAAACCCGGTGAAGTTCCACATTTCTTTCAGTTTCTAATTCCTTACATCATTTTGGGTGCTGTGTTGAACTATGCCACCTTTTGGTGCACTGCTGTGAACAATCCTTTGTCGACTGCGGTGGCTGGCACACTGAAAGGAGTGTTGTCATCCATGATTGGAATGATGATGTTTGGGGTACGACTCACAAGTGTTGGATGGATTGGCTTGATCACGAGCACTGTGGGTGGATTTCTGTATTCCGTGGCCCATGCGAAACATCCAAAGGTTGCCGCGAAGAAGGCATGACGGTAACGACGTTGAAGGAAGACTCGGCACCGTCGACATGGCGTCTCAAGAAAAATGCGATGAATAAAAAGGAGCTGATGCAGATGGACATAAGGAGCACTTTGATACTAGGTTTCTACATGATGATGGATAGATAGTCTAAGATGCTGTAAAGAGAAAACAGTGGTTGAATGCCATATGCCATATGGGCCATAGATCTATATTTTTGGCAGACAGCTTCTGATTCTATGTTTCGACGTGACCTAAACATTCAGGCCAGTCGCGATTTGATTCGCGCCTCTTCAGCACCAAGTCTACAAGCTGCTGCTTCAAGCCAGTTTAGGCAGGGTGAGAAAAAGGTGAAGCAGATTGACTTCATGGCTTTTGTTTGGTTGATAGATGTTGATTGGGCATCAGATGATTCACACAAAAACCAACTTCAATCTGCGATTGAAAGGCCTCGCTGGGATATGCCTGCATCAGTCCTGGACACATCCGAGGCATGGGTTTTTGCAAGCATTTTTGCGAAACGCCAAGTGATCGTAGCCCAAGCAACGACTCACGCATTTCTCATCAAACCGTGAGGTTGAATGAGAAATTGTCACTTGAGGGGTGAAGTCTCTAAAGCCTCATGAATGTTCAGTAGCTCAAAATTTTCTTCACTCTTGCAGGACTTCGGGAAGGAGATTGGGGGTTGGGAGGAAGGTTGGCATGTGATGAATCAGTCTGGTTACATGTGGGAAAGACGGGGAGCAGCAGTTGTCTCTGTGTGAGTTTTCATAGATCAAGGGTTTGTCGCAGGAGACCGGAAAACTTGAGACGTTGGAGTCAAAGTCTTTGTTGCCAACTTACTGGAGGCCCTTGGTGTTGGAGGGGATGTGCTTGCTCCTTTGGAGGACCTATTGATTTGCCATACCACATCTGATAGATGTAAAACACGTTTCTTAAGAGTTATTTCACTCGGATGATTTTTTGAAGAAATGATTCCCATAGGTTTATCCACATGCATCACCGAATGGTGCCCCACATTCTTGATCTTATTTCGTGTTATTTTGTTGGTCAGTTTTTGAAATACCCATCTGGAATACTCATCCGGGGCTTGACAGCTTGAGGCCCAAGGATCTCAACCTGGATTGGCCGGCGCCGGGTTTTCTTCATCCTTGTCATGGCTTCTCCAGGCGGTCATGGTCTGCATTTCGGAAGGGATTGAATTTCACAGAAGTAAATGAGAAGCTAAAACAATAGAAGACTCACTATGAATTGAGGTTCCTTGAAAGGATCTTCCAACTGTAATTAGATTGTTGAACACTTAGTTGGGATATTCTCAGCCTCGTTTGTGGCTGTAGGAACGATGCCGGTTGCCCATGGCCCAACTGAATCCGTTGGTCTGCGAGAAGCTTGATGTGGAGATCCTGTTATCCATCGTGCTCCCAGAAACTGTAGTAAAGACGTGCAGATGAACAGCATTCACTTAGGTATCTGTTTCTTCGATGTTGTTGTATTTGTGAGAGCCACATTAGTGGTGATTTGGAGTATGATTGGGTATTTGGACCATTTGGACACTCCACCGCGGCCATCGCTCCTGAGGAGCGCGGCACTTATGTTCAGATTTCAGTGTCCCCGGAACAGTCGCAACACGCTGGAAACCAGCGGGTCAAGGATGTTGGCACCATTTGCTCATTGTGAGATCGCTACTGCTGATGAAACAGCTTTGAAAGCTTGAATTTTTGGAATGAGCACCTGGCACAACCTACTGGAATTTCCGGGAATGTCTGAAGGACAGCCGTCTGAGGCGGCTGTTCCACTTGGCCTGGAAAGTGGAATGCCACGAAACGGAGGATTTTTGGATGAAAGCATCCTTGATATCATTGGCAATGATGGATTTGTTTGTCTGCTTTTGACACAAACCGTTTGATCCTGTACGAGTTTTTGGCAATTCTCAGGGTCCACGGCATGTAGGTTTCAAGAGCATCTTTTAGTTCCCTTCCCAAGGGATTTTCCCAGACATGGCGAGCAAAGAGATAGTGCATTTTGCCTGGTCGAGTTGAGGATGTCAATACTTTCATTACCAATCTCTAGAATCAACGGAACATGTTTTTCTTGTTGAAATGTGCTTTCCATTGAATGGAGATGTTTCATTGATATCCTACTTCACCGGAAGGTCCATGGCTAGATCTTTGTCTTCTTTCATCTTTGTCCTGATTCTTTCCATCATTTCAGCTCAAGTCGCTGAATTTTTGTTTTTGTTTGCTTCTTATCATCGATGACCATGCGGCAAAGTTGAGAAGGGCCTGGGCGGCCAGCAAGTGCCAGCAAGTGGCAATGGAGGGGCAGATGACACCTGAGATGATTCAACAGATGTATCAGGCAGATGCACCGGGGCAACTTCCACCCGAAGTGCAGCAATGGCAACAAATGTTGCAACAATGGCAGCAGATGGGTGTGGCAGGAGGAGAAAATCCAAGTCAAAGTGATTCGGACCAAGATGAGCAAATGAATCATGAGAACCAAGAGACGCCTCAGGTGAGACCGAATGTGAATCCCATGCCGAATCCCATGGCTGCTTTAAATCAGATCATGAGCCAGCAACAGCTTCAGATGTTGTATCAGGTCCATGGATCCCAAGAGGATGAAGATCAAGATCAAGATGAAAACGAGGAAACGCAAGAGCAGTTGCAGCAGCAGTTTCAGATGCAGCAGATGCAGCAGTTTCAGATGCAGCAGATGCAGAACATGCAGCAACACATGATGCAAGAACAAAATGTGACACAGCAACATGAACAAAACCAACAGCAACAGCAAATGCAAGAGCAGCAACAGCATCAACAACCACAACAACAACCACAGCAACACTACCAGCAACAGCAACAGTTCCAGCCACAGCAACAGCAGCATTTTCAACAACAACAGCAGCCGTTCCAGCAACAGCAGCAGCAATTTCACCAGCAGCAACAACAGTACCACCAACAGCCGTACCAGCAACAGCAACCCTACCAGCAACAACAACAGTACCAACAACAGCAGTACCAGCAGCAACAGTACCACCAACAGCAGCAACAGCACTACCCACCACCGTTGCAAAGAGCACCCCCAGCACATCATCCTCCACAGCCACCTCCTCCAGCGCATCGACAAATGCATCAGGGGCCCTCACAGGAAAACCAAAATCCCTTGACTGGTTCGGCCTACACGTCGCGTTTCTTCTACCTTTTGGATGCCTGAAAGCAAGATCAGAATATCCAGGGAGATCAACTACTTGTTGCCAGCAACTACTAGTTTTGTAGATCCAGGGTTGTGGACACCGCGGATCCCAAGCTCCAGAACCTCCCCTAAAGGGACACAGGCCTTACGTATGGATACACATCAACCTCCCACTGGGAATGAGTTAATCACTTGCGGAGTCATTCAAAAACAACCTGTTCCACCCGTTTTCGGCCTAAGCTTCAATCATCGCCTTGTAGAGTTTGAGTTTAAGCTTAGGAGAAGAGACAGCGTCTACCTGCATGGGCTGCCAGACAAGAGTTCTTGAAGTTGATGCATTCGAACCAGGCTTCAAGGGCAAGGCTGTTGATGACAGCAATTCACCATTGATACTACTCCCACTGCTTTCGACCACGACGACGACGAACTACTACTACTACTACTACTACTCCTACTCCTACTCCTGCTCCTACTCCTGCTCCTGCTCCTACTCCTGCTCCTGCTCCTGCTCCTGCTCCTGCTCCTGCTCCTGCTCCTACTCCTACTCCTCCTCCTCCTACTCCTACTCCTCCTCCTCCTCCTACTCCTACTCCTACTCCTACTCCTACTCCTACTCCTACCTACCTACCTCCTACCTCCTACCGTACCTACCGTCGGTACCGACCTNNNCTCTCCTCTCTCTCCTCTCCTCTCCTCTCCTCTCTCCTCTCTCCCTACTCCTACTCCTACCTCCTACTCCTACTCCCTACTCCTACTCCTACTCCTACTCCTACTCCTACTCCTACTCCTACGCCTACGCCTACGCCTCCTCCTCCTCCTACTCCTACTCCTCCTCCTCCTCCTACTCCTACTCCTACTCCTACTCCTACTCCTACTCCTACTCCTACTCCTACTCCTACTCCTACTCCTACTCCTACTCCTACTCCTCCTGCTGCTGCTCCTGCTACTGCTTCTGTTTCTGCTTCTGCTTCTGCTTCTGCTTTTGCTTCTGCTGCTGCTTCTGCTTTTGCTTCTGCTGCTGCTGCTGCTGCTGCTGATGATGCTGATGCTGATGCTGATGCTCCTGCTGCTGGTACTGCGACTGCTACTGCTCCTGCTACTTTTACTTTTGCTACTGCTGCTGGTGCTGATGCTGATGCTCCTGCTACTGAACTGCTACTGCCACTGCTACTGCCACTAGCTCTACTATTTCTACTTCGACAAGCATTAAAAACAACAAGTACTACTATAAGGACGACGATGACGAGGCTTGCTATTACTGTTACTCCCGGTTACTCCTATACCACTGCAAGTACTACAACAACAACAACAACCACCACCACCCGGACTTGATACATCCGGAGCTGAACCACTCTTGATTTTTTCCATCACAGTTGGCGGAATCCTTGTTTTGAGTTTGGCTTTGCAGGTGCTGGTCTTGGCGGGCGAGCCTGGTTCTGGCAAGACGACACAACTGCCGCAGATTTTGCTAGATGCGGGCTATCACGTTTTGTCTGGGCAGCCAGGACAGGTGAAATCCATTTGCTGCTCCTTGGCAGACTTCACTCCAGTTGTGAAATGTGATGGTTCAGGGTTGGTGGTTGGAGATTCTTGGGCAGAGGCTTTTGAGCCTTTAGTTAAGAGATCCTTATTCCATGGCATGCAGTAGACTTGTCACCTCAGGCTACAAAGTCAACTTGCTACGATAATATCGGTGGTCGCCTTTTCAAATCAATTTGAAATCATGTTATTATATGGCTTCATCATCCAATCAAAACACAAGGGAACAATGTGTGTAATCATTGTCTTATTTCTTGATATCGTTTCTTGTGGAGTAAATGGGTTCAAAACAAACATATTGACAAAGTTGTTATCACAAATGAACAGATACGAAAAGACATGTGCAAGATGTATAATTTAGATATATATATATATATATGCATTTTTGAATGCTACGGTTTTCAATCATACAGATTGACAAGCAAATCACAATGACTCGAATGTTCAAACGTTTGAGCCATCCCAGGTGTTCAACCCACTCATTTGGCGACCCTCAGTGCTGCCACGCGCATTTGCGAGGAATTGGAAGTGCAGGTGGAGGGTTAATTGTATCTCGTACATGCCTCACATAAGTGGCTTTGCATGTATAGTAAATCATGATAATATGCAACTATGCATTTTTTCTGTTAGCATCCGGAAGCAATGAAAGGTTTTGGATTTGAGGGGAATCACGTCACTCGAGATGTATGATGTATGATCTTAGACAGACACCACGACTTGAGATGGGAAGCCACTAGTGCCCCTGACTCTATGAAAGGCATGTTTGCTTTTACCAGAAGTTGAAATACCGAGCGCCGACGAGTGCTGACTGCTGATTTTCGCTGATTTTCCTACTCTTGAAGTTTTGAAAATCAACTCGGCTAAGTTGGGGTTCAACCAGCAACATCCACTTCCAGTCATGTGAAACTCCGTTGAATCCTTGTGCTTATGACATCAACCTGGGCACCCAACAGGTGGGCACCTTTGTCGGTCATGTGACGCGCTTTGAGGTTCGGCACTGGGGGGATTGAGGTGAAACCCAGGAGAGATAATCCCATGGCATTGCCACAGGAATTAAGTAGCTAAGTAGCTTGTGCTAACTTTGAGGTTTAACATGTCCACTACCTGTATCGTTTTCCACTATTACGTTTCATTACATTCATAGTGGCAAAATGTGATCATAGTAATGCATCATGCATCATGCATCACAAATTTGTGTCATCCGCCTCCAGGACCGGACTTGTGGCGATACCTTGCTTCGCTTTATGACCGATGAGGCCTTGTTCCGTGAGGCCTTGGAGGATCCGCTGCTGGAGCGTTATAGCGTCATCATCTTGGATGAGGTGAGGTTTTGGTAGGAACTGGGGAAATGTGGGATTCCAGGTGGTCATCTGGAAGATCACGAGGCACCAAAAAAAATGCTTAGAAGTGGGAGTGTATGTGTAAAGATACAACATATACTATTTGAACATATTATGTTTTTCAAAAAATGAATTATGAATTATTGTGGCCAAACAACGAAAAATGGTTACTGAGCATTTGTCAGCTTTGTGGGGCGTTTGGGTCAAGGCATTTCTCAGGAGATTCGCAATGCATGTTTTGGGACTTGCAGGCGATGATGATGATGATGATGATGATGATGATGATGATGATGATGATGATGACGACGACGGTTGACGGTTGACGGTTGAAGATTGAAGCTCATTATTTCGCTGGATTTACGAGCTTGACCTGACTTCAACTCTGAACACGGAAAGATGTGTTTGATTTACTGAGGTTCAACAAAGGACCTGCGAGATGGACGTGCTCTTGGGCATCTTGAAAATGGTCATGCAAAGAAGATCGGAACTGAAACTTCTTCTCCTCTCATCTTCAGATGATATGAAGAAAGTGCAGAAACATTTTGAGGGCGCTCCTCTGCTAAAAGTTCCTAATCATACCTTCCCAGTGGAGGTTTTCCATTCACAAGATTCTGAGAGAGACTATTTGAAGGCTGCTGTGAGGACAACGATTCAAATTCATACCTCTGAACCTGATGGTGACATCCTTCTCTTTCTACCCCATGAAGATGAGATCGATTTGGCTTGTCAAATGTTACGAAAAGAATCGTGTCACATTAGTCATGCCTTGATAGTCCGTGCCATCTACGTGGGTTTACCTGTGATGGATCTTCAACAAGCATTCGAACCTGCACCAGCGGGACGTGGAGGTGGAAAACCTCCACGAAAGGTTGTGGTAGCCTCCAATGTGGCAGAGACATCCTTATGTATCGATCAAATTGTTTATGTTGTGGACACCGGACTTGCCAAGCAAAGAACCTACAACCCAAGGACCCACCAAAACAGCTGGGTTTTTCAGGAAGCATGTCGTCGAGGAGGTTGTGGACATCTAAATTCTAGTTTCAAACTTATAAACAGAAATTGCGAAATTGCGAAATTGCATGCAGTCACTCACTGAGAGTCATTTTAAAAAGATGTAAAAAGGAGTTGAAAGAATTAATTCAAAAAGGTGTTAGAATTTAAAAACATATTTCACAACGGCCCCCAAAAAGCACCAAACAACCACCACGAATGTCGAACTTTCGCAGGACTCGGGTGGAGGCCCAGATGGTGATGCCCATTTCGCAGTCTTCCGCCTTGCTACGTTCGCGCTTAGCGGGACGGCAGCAGCCGGGAAAATGCTTCAGGCTTTACCCTCAGAAGGCACAAAGTGAGTGGCCTGCGATGATTCAGCCAGAAATCAAGACACTTCATTTGCACTGGGAGATCACTGGGACATCACTATATCAGAGGTTTGGAACAGGTGCAGAAAGGTGTGAACATCATCATCATCATCAATTGAACTATATTTAACTTGCTTGATTAGTCGCGTGAATTTGTGTGAAATGTTTGCATGAAATTATTGAAATAGATTCCAGTTGGTAAATTATCATTCTTTCACTCATTATTTTTGTTGTTTTGTGGAAGGTCGATCCTAGACATGGACATCCATGCCATCCCTCCCCCTCAGATCCACCTGATCCACCTGAGGAGATCCAATCTCACTACGATGGTGTTGATGCTGAAACTCGTCCAATTGTGCAGGGGTTTCGTAGGAAACCTGTAGAAACTCATCAACAATTTTTCTTTGGTTTCCTAGGTTCCCTAATTTTGGATCGTCCACTTTTTGTGCATTTTGGTGCATTTTTCTCATCAACTCACTTGTCCAAGGAAGCGTTTGGGATTCGATGATGTGGTGCATTTTGACTTTGTGGATCCACCATCTCCAGAGGCCAAGGGGTACGAAAAATGCTGGGCAGTAGCTGTTTCCAGTCAACATCTTTTTGAGACCTTTTTAGCTCAACATTTGAATGGGAAACGCATTTCACTTGGACAAACAGATCCAAAGATGCGGAGACTATGTAGAATCATGTGGGATCGGATAGGAAAAACATACTAGTACAAAGTTAAAGCTTCAACCACCCCCGATCCTCTGATATTGAGGCTTTGATGAGGGCACTACAGAATTTGAACAGTTTGGGGTGTCGCTCAGCTGATGTCTATTAGCTAGTCACTAGTCCGGTGAAGGCGAGTTCACCGTGCTTATGCAAGCGTCACCGATGCTCCCGTGCTCATCCAAGGCATCGATGACAATGGAAACATCACAGAAGTGGGGCATCAAGCGAGTCGACTTCCTGTCGATCCGCAGATTGCTAAGATGTTGATTGAAGCTCCTCAACATCGCTGCAGTACCTTGTAAAGAAAGAAACCGTATCGAGTTCAGTTTCTCCGTTTCGTGCAATGTTCATGCGAAACAAAGACTCCCAATACCAGAAAAAAACGTGTCAGTTTCCAAAAAGAGACAAGAAAACACCGCTGCATGGCCAATTGCCCTGAGGCAATGAGGCCCTTTCCATAGCCGCCATGTTGTGCAGTCTGCCTGTGTGGCTGCGGCCGAATGATGCCTTTCGGGCGGCGAATGAGGCAAAAGCACGCTTTGCACATATGGATGGTGACCATCTCACTCTACTTAATGTCACTTGGCTTGGCTTTCCCATGCGTCGGCTTCTCAAGGGTCTAGATGGGAAATTGATGTGCTGGTTGGGTAGCTAATAGGGTAACTTAATATATTCAAATGATTTCTGCTGCATGTGTGAACTCACCTTTCGTCTCCTTTCATGGCATTTTCATGCATTTTCAAAGCCTTGTTTGCAATGAAGCTTCAGGTATTCCATGCCTACAAGCAACAAATTCAAGATGGTGGCTCAGATTGCACTGACACTCCAGGAGCAAAAACACCTGTTCACCTGTTGATTTCCTGCGCCGTGCTGTCATGACAGAAACGAGTCGAGAACTTCATCAAAGCTTCAATCAATTTGGCAAGTGTCTGAGGTCATGATGCGAACCGCTTTTGCGCGGAAAATTTTATTTCGGTTCGTGCCATGAGACATGCAGAGGTGGCACGTGATAGTTTGAAAGTGATCATGGAGAGCATTGGATTGCAGATGTTGAGCACCGATTTTCAGGCGGGAAGGACATGGGGGGAAAATTTAGAACGATGTTTGCAGGATGTCACGTCGTCCATCCATTTAAATGTGTCGTGAAATCGCAAGCATGTTTTTTGCATGTTGCTCAGTGTCTTGACAAATCTTCGTGCACTTGGTTCAGGATAAGGAATATTATCCCAACATCCGAAGATGTTTGGTGAGTGGCTTCTTCATGCAAGTGGCATGCTTGGAGAGTGAGAAACGTGCTGCTTACAGCATGCTGCGTGAGGGTCAGGAAGTGATCTTGCATCCCTCCACGTCATTGGGACATCGACCTGAATGGTTGGTCTTCCATGAGCTGTCGCTGTCCTCCAAGCTCTTCGTCAAGACAGGCTGAAAGCTTAGATGTGGGCGTTTTATTCTCCACTTTGAGCACGTAAGACACATCAACCTAAGAAATCATAAAAATCACTTCTCACTCCATTTTTCAAAAGAGCCGAATCAGCAAAAGGCCGGAAAGATGTTCACTTTGATTCGAGGTACTCAAATCAGGCCGGAGTGGCTGCTTGACGTGGCACCACGTGGCTATTTTGATGCTGCCAAGATTTCTGAGAAATGCTCTGCTCGAAACAAGCTTGATCGGGTCCTTACTAGGCGCTTCTCACAAGATGGCCCTTGATATGCTCATCTTACCCTGAAGCAAATAAAGCAAAAATCAAAAATCCAAGCTCAGGCTCCGAACAGGAGACTTTTGTCAATCTGTTCTTTCTCTTTCACGGGAATATTTCAAGAGAGCCAGAGCCATACAAATTTTTATAATCATACTCAATATTCATCAATATTCAATATTTAAAATCATAGATTCCTCTTCTCAACATGGCTCCCTCAGTTGCTCCATTTACTCCAAGGTGTTATGCCCATTTTTGAATTGACGTTATATCGAGCATGTATGGAAGGCGCCAAAACACAAAACACCGATTCGAGCTTCGGCGTCCTTCGAAGTCGGCCAACAAAAAGAAACGAAAGAAAAACTTCGTTGCGGGCACAGCTGTGAAATCACCAATCATTCTGAGATGAGTTGCTTGATGCATGTCCAAATTTGAAAGCTTAAGCTTGTATCACCTGTTTTTATACCTTGTATGACCTTGTATTGCCTTGATTTGTAGATTTGAAACCTGTCTCTCCAAACTCCAAACTGCCAGTTTGCAGCTCAAGCTCCGGAACTTGGGAACTTGGGAACATCGTTGTACCTTTGTCTTGGCGCCTTGAGACGCCCAGCTTGTCGAATCCACACGCTCGACACGCTCACATTCGAATCAGTCGTTCCTATGTTCAGCACCAGCATCACCAGCACTCAGAGCACTCCGGGACTTCGAATTGCCAACTTGAACTCCTTGTACTCCTTGTACTCCTTGAACTCAGATGGAGAAAAGCGAGAAAATCTCAGTCCCTGTATCACTTCGGCGTCAGCCGTGGCTTCAGTCCCTGTGTCTCCAAGGGCACGTAGACGGCAAACTCTAAAGAGAGCAAAGTCTTATGGAGCAAAGGTCAGGGACCACAACAAGGACAGCATGGCAAATGTTGTGATTTTCAGAAGAATTACATCAATGGAACTTGTTGTACGGTACAATCTGAACTTTCATCATGAAGCTTGTGTGACATCAGTCACATTCATGCTTTGTTATGACAAGTGCTTGTTTTTTACAACATGTCCATCTGGGTGTTGGGGGCTCAGGTGAGGGGGTGAATAGATGCGTAAGAATAGTTTATATCTTCTGCACACAGAAGTCTTCCACGGTGAACCGCTACATTTCGTCGAAGCTACAGGGGGGCTACAGGGGGTGAGGGCATGGGTCAAGTTACTACATATCCCCGCAATTTCCTTATGTGGACGCTGGCATTTTTTGAACCAATATCTACACCCGCTCTTGGAATTCTATACCGTTGACTGACCTCAATTGAAGCAACCCAACAATAGCCTTGCAATCTTGAAACAATCATCAGAGATCATCAGCGATCTTCATCAAGAAGCGTCAAGTGAGTCCGAGGAAAAGTTGAAGGTGTGTGCTTCACACTTCATATGTAGAGTGATTTCCATGAGAATTTCATTGAAGGGGAGCGCGCTGCATTGCCGCAGTACTTGCCCGAAGCAAAGGGGCGGGGGATGCATTAATGACTTAAGAGCAGATTATGCCTTTTCTGCAGGTTGAGATGGCCTCTCTTTGTTTCTTTTGAGAGCAAGATTTTGGTCGCAGAAAAATGGTGGGTTCAACTCACTTGTGCACGAATCATTTTTTCCAACGTTTGCTGTTTTTGGGCTTGGTGTCTCCGTTTCTGACTGCGTTTGCACGGTCTTGGCTGCATATCATCGAATTTTGCAATGCACCTCCAGGAAATTCTCCTGTATATTCGTACGCGGCAGGCAGAAACGCAATTATTCATGAGACTCAAGTTCCCAAAAGAAAGACTGTCCACTTTTGGGGACATGCGACCAAGGCAAATACATGTCTTGGGGCAGGCAAACTGTTGATATACAAAGGAAAGACCATGAAAGACCGATGAATCCTTTAGCCCCCCATTAGAAAAGCATGTATTTTTACTGTTTCAAAGACATGCAGATTGATTCTGCCCAACTTCCATGTCTCAGAGCTTTTGTTTGTTGGAGCAGGAGATGAAGGACTTCCTCATCCAGGTTTCCATCAACCCATGGAAGCTCGACCAACACATCCTAAAGGAGAGGAAGAAGTTGGAGGCAAATGAAAGCCAAATGCCAGGTGAGATCGGTGCCTCGCATCATGATCTTGGAGATTCTCTCAAGAAAAAAGGAGAGACAAGTGAAATGCATCATTTGAGTCTGGTCGCTGTTCCGGTGGAGGTACCAACTGTACCAAAGCGGGGACGCGGCGAGTCTCGAGAAATCGTGAGCCTCTGAAGATGGCTTGCCAACTTTCTAAGATGTACAGTAGCTTTTTCGAAAGCTGCTGTACGACCAGGTTTCTGTGCAACTGTCATTTACAAAGAATTGAAGATTACACCTCCGAAAAAAAAACATGAGATTGGAAAAACAACCATTTGAAGATGTATCTCAGTCTCCTACTAAACATGGTTAATTTGCAATGTCTTGAGTCTTTAGGTATGATATGACTGGCATGCAGTGATGTCTTTCCAATGTGTGGGGAGGTGAGAGTCAGAGACCTTCGTTTCGACCACCATCGATGGCACCTTGAGAAATCTTCTCGCCTTTTTGGGTGTGAGGATTTCAATCTAGATCTGATGTACATATGTTGGGATACCTGTTCTGATGACCCTGATATCCCATTCTATGAGTTTACGACTCTGGTTCCACGATGGTTGCAAGGAAGGTGCCTCAAGCATCAGAAGCCGCAGAAACCTGGACCAATTTGGTTCCCTACCGGAATCTTCGACATATCAGCGTGGTCCAGCTCAAACTTTTCAGATTGCTAACAAAAACAGAGGGAGAGATTTCCGCAAGACACATTTGGATACATTTGAGATGTTTTGCGTTTTGTGTTGCAAATTGAGTTCCGTTTGAGCCAGACTTCGTGGGTTTTGGATCCCTTTTCTTTGTCTCCCTTGAATTTTGAGGAGGCATTTCGAATGGTGAGGTTGAGTAACATTCAGCATTTCCAGAGCTGCCATCAACACACCCAAAGATTTGGGATTTCTGGATATTTCTGGCATATTTGGACAGGCAGGGCAGCTCCAATTTGCAGATTTCCATGCAACTCACGGACTGCTCGGAGTCTCTGCCTGCCGATGAATGACATCCTCGGGAGTTTCATGGAAAGCTTCCCCCGGTCGACTTGGCCCCTGGCGACCAGTTGAAATGGAGACTTCGCCCCAGCAGTTGGCACTGAATTCTTTGAACCTGGTGACCAGATGCATTGGGGTGAATGGTCTCAATTGGACTCAAAAGAAACTTCAACGTGAAAGTTCTGAATGAAAGACAACATTTGTCATTGATATCTGTGGATGAATTTGTTGATATATTTGAATATTCACCTATTTCTTCTGATTCTCGTGCATAAGTTCTTTGAGTTCAGAGATTTTTTTCGCCAAGCTCGTACGGAAAAGGCTGCCTGTGCGACCAGCTCCAAGCTGCAGAGGTTGTTTTTTTCTCCAGGATTCGGCTGCAGCCATGACATGATTCGGCTTTGGCCCAAAACTCCGAACATCTCTAAGAATCTAAAAAGATGAAACATGTCATGATGTCATGGCGGATGACATAACAGACATTAACAGACTTGCATCTCCAACTGTTCGTGTGTTTGGAGCTTGTCTCATGCCATTGCACATGACTTTGTTGAATGTTTACATTGAGATCATATGCATCTGGACCGCACTTTCCGTCGTGATGCTGCTATGGTTCCCCCCGCAGCCGGCAGCCTTATGTTGGCACACAGGTGGGCGTTGGGCATTTTCAGCTAGAAGTGCTGGAGAGTGGCAAAGGTTGTAGACAACAAGGTGAGCACAACAACATCATGAGCATTCATGAAGCATGGACTTATGAATAGTTATGATGACTTATGTTCTTGTTTTCTTTTTTACTCTTTTTTTTCATTTGCCAAACCCTGAGGCTTCTGGGGCACCGCGTGGTGTTTGATCTATCAAACCTTTGGTTTGCTGAGAGATGTGGTGGTTTTCACCACCTCACAGATTTTCGAAACATCATGGAGTCAGATGAAGCATGTCTGCTTCACTCATTTCGGCACCAGATGGACCGATTTGGCTGGCAACAAGACCTCTGAATTTCTGGAGCTCCATCCTCAGCATGCAGAGCTGATGCCAGATGCCTTTAGTTTTTATTCCTTGCTACTCTGGTTCCTTGCCATTCTGCTGCTTTCTTGGCGTTTGAGTCTAGGAGTTTGTCGTCATCTTTGGCAAAGCCCCGAAATTCTGTTTTTTCCAGATCCTTCTGGTGCACATGTCCGACATGTGTGCCATTTGTTGCGCTCCTCGCGCAAAAGGATGTGGATTGCTATGTTCACCTTAACAGACGACGTCTTGAGTCAAGAGATCCTCAACGCCTGGGAACGAGGGGTGGATGTAAAGGTGATCTTGGATGATGAGCAGTGTAATGTCTTGGGTGCAGATGCTGCAAAATTGCGAGACGCAGGTGTGCCATTGTTGTTAGATTCTGATGAAGCCAGGATGCATCATAAGTTTGCCGTGTTGGATGCTTGTGTTTTGACTGGAAGTTTCAACTGGACAAAGCAGGCCAGTATGAGCAACTGGGAAAACCTCTGCATTTTGAGAGACCCAGTGGCAGTGTCACCATTTGCTCGTGAATTTCAACGGCTTTGGCATTCTTTTGCCGAGCGCAAGCGCACGCCAAGCACCTCAACGTTGCCCGGGCGACGACGACATGTAACCCCTCCGGGGCGATGAAAATGAGAAACCGATGGAAGAAAAGGGCGAGGCGTAGCGAGTGGATGGAGTGGATGGAGTGGATGGAGTGGTGCATCAGGTCTTTGAGATTTGATCTTCACTTACCATTTGCATAGCTGGGAGTCATACTGTTATACCTCCGGTACATGAATGGCCTTACACATCACTGCAGGTTATGGTTGATATAGAGAAATCGTCCCAAAATGACCTTCTTTCGGCTTAGTGGCACGGTGGTACACCCACATAACTCTACCAAAAATGGCTGCTGCAGTTGTCTTTCAAAGCAAAACCAATATCACAAGAGCTTTGAGTTCGTCCCAGCTCTCTTTCTTCTTTGGCTCCACCCGATGTTCTCTCCTTCACTCAATCTTCACAGAATCTTGATCACTTAAGGTTAGTCACCAGAGCTGATTCAATGCTTTCGATTTGATGTTTTAGCTCAAAACCGGGGGCAGAAGATGGCTTCCAGTTGACTCTCCAAGAGATTTATTGGATACATTAGATGTCAGGTGATATGCTTGAGAATTTGGATGCTGTGAAACAGCAGCTCCAAACTTCTGACCATGGCATTGCAGCCTTGTGTCATCAACATCGCGAATGGCAACGTTCCGTGGAATCGATGCTGTGTATCATTGAGAACAAGGTGACCAGCCAAGCTTTGACACTGGATGTTCAAGATTCTAAGAACGCTGAAGCAACACGGCCAGCGTTAGAAGGAAGAGATCAGGACGTGTCAGATGGAGTGCAATGTCCGACGAGTTCTTCCAGTTGCGACTTGGCATGACATGACACATCTACTGGAGTTCTACTGGATAAAAAATGAAATTTGTTCAACCTGCCGATACGTTCCATGCTCGGTGTGTTTCGCTTCAAGTCCTTTGGTCTTGCCGAGGGGATCCCACGTCGACGACGGAATTGCGACGACATAAAAGGAGTGAACGTTACAAGAATGCCAAGCGCTTGCATTCGCAAAGGCTTTCTGCTATCCACCCGCTTTTGCAGCATCTCACCTGAACTTCGGGGTCAATTGGATGAACACCTGATAGTAGGACAATGTACTTTGCATATCTTTGCATGATATTTATCAGCCTCCGGCTAATGCCGCCGGCCTTTGCTGGGCTTGAGATTGCAAGCAGCATGGCCAGAAGCACCACCAAAAGCAGCAGCAACAACAGCACCATTCTCTCCATTGCCAGCAGCATGGCGAGAAGCACCACCAAAAGCAACAGCAACAGCAGCAACAACCAACAGCAGCAATAACAACAGCAACAACAACAACAACA
>DF241792.1:52847-64739 GCA_000507305.1 Breviolum minutum Mf 1.05b.01
TTGAGAACAGCAACAGATGATGCCATCAAGGTGTATGGCTACAAATGGGTGTACATGATTAACAACAAGAATCAAGCAATAGTGATTCCGTTTTATGTTTGTGATGTGGCACAACCAATCTTGTCAGCAACAAGGTTAGCAGAACAAGGATTTGAAATAACATTGAGTGAACAACCAACAATCAGACACACGAATGGATTCGAATCAGCATTGAAGCAACAACATGGCCTATACTACCTGACAGTGAAGACAACAGGAACACCAGTCAACACACGACTGGATATAGCAGAAACAGAGCAAGGCATCAAGGCCACAATCTCACCAGTCACGATGACTCCAACAGGAGCCAAGTGGGTGACACACAACAACGACATTTGGATTTACAACAGCCAAGGTTTTCTTGTGAGACTACACAAGAGGCAACGACAAGCAACATACGTACCTGACAAACAATGTCCAGTTCCAATGGACAAACTTGAAGACTATAGGAGAACAATAGCACAAAGGAGAGATGGAACAACAGAGGACTTTGAGGAACAACTGCACAGTCTTCAGCCAACACAGGCAAGAAGAACATTGGAAGGACAACCATGGACAGGAGAAACATGGTTCAAAGCCAAGCCTGATTTCAAACCACCAAGGCCAACAATAGCAAGACCAACATCCACACGAACAGATCCACAAGGATCAAAGAAGATGCAACAGAGCACAGCACCAGCAACAAGACATACATACAAGAAGCCACTTGACAAGACAACGACAACATTGACTCAGTCAGCAGACACGGCAACAGCAATACCACATCCCAAGCACACTCCAAACACAACAGGAGATTACTGGATCAAAGAAGGACATCTTTGGAAGAGAGTTCATCAACAAGTGAGAACAGACCTCTACATACCACAACAAACACATGACGGACCAGATGTCACACAACTAGGTCCAGCAAGAAGCACATTTGTCAAACCAACAAATGGCAACAGAGCATACAGACTCGAGGACGATTGGACAACAAAGACAAAAGCAACACTGAACATACCGTGGACAGGCTCAACAAATTTCGAAGAACAAGTATCATACAAAGATGAATACTTCACAGTTGAAGAAGATGAGCAACAACAAGCAGTCCCAGCAAAAGGACTCAAAAGCCCGGATCAACCAACACCACAGGAACGTGCAGAACACAACTTGACACACTTACCCTTCAGGAGTTGGTGCAAACAATGCATTCAAAACAAAAGCAAATCAGATGCGCATCCAAGACAACAACGCAACAGTAAAGCACCAGTAGTACAATTTGACTTTTGCTACTTCAAGTCACTAGGTGAACAGAAGACAACACCTATCCTTACAGGGATTGATGTGGAAACAGGTATGGCAATGGCAATAGTAGTCAGCAACAAGACACAAGACTTCAACTACCACGCACAATGCATACAATCATTCCTGATGGAATGTGGAAGAGTACAAGCAGTGCTCAGCAACACAGTAGTACAGTCAGATCAAGAAGAACATCTCATATCACTACTGAAAGCAACAGCAGCAAAGCTGGGAAACAACATCACAGTTCGACAATCACCAGCATACTCATCACAATCACAAGGAAGTGTTGAAAGATTCCACAGAACACTAATGGGACAAGTCAGAACATTGAAATCACAACTTGAAACAAACTACGACATCAACATCACAAGTCAACACCCAATTTTACCATGGCTTGTACGACATGCAGTCTACCTGCTCAACAGATATGCAACACATGCAGATGGCAACACAAGCTTCTACAGAAGATGGAACAAAGAACATCGAACACCACTATGTGAGTTTGGAGAAACAGTCCTTTATCAACTACCACATGTGAAGGACCTACCAAAATTGGAGAACAGATTTCTACCAGCAATTTGGCTTGGCAAAGACACAGCAACAGGAGAAACACTTCTTGGCATAGCAACAAAGGTTGTACGTTCCAGAACAATCAAGAGGCAACCAATGCCAGAGAAGTACAACAAACAGTTGATGGACATCATCAACAACAGCGGACTGAACAAGTTCCCGACGGCAGGTACAACAGTACCATTACCGGCGACATACAAACCACCACCAAGAACGTCAAAGGATTCAGCAGCAGCTACACAGACAACTTGTGAACAGACTATTGTGCAGCAGCAACAACAACAGCCTCGATTGCCAATTACGGACTCACCAATGGCAACAGCACCGACACATCAACATCAACGTCCAGCACTACCATCACCAAAAAGGACAGTGCCGGACGAAGTTGCAGAAGGTTCGTCGTCAAAGCAAACTAGACGACAAGAAGCACCAACAGGTCTAACAAGACCAGAAGCAACAGCAGAACCAGCAACATCCAGACAACGAATTACAGCAATTACAGTCAAAACAAACAAGGGACAAGAAATTACAGCATGTTCAAGTGAAGACACCAACGAGCACATCACAGAGATGATCTTACTTGAACCGATCATCAACGACACAGAAGGATTGGACAAGCAACTGACAACACAAGGCATGAAGAAGGAAGTTCAGCAGATGAAGCAACAAAATGTCTACACCGAAGTCCACATAGACACACTGACACCAGAACAACGGAAGAACATCATACAGAGCAGATGGGTCTTACGCAACAAAGGAACAGAGGTGCGAGCACGCATCGTGGCAAAAGGGTTTACAGAACCCGTCACAGACATTGACAACATCTACGCAAGCACACCAATCTACAGCGTACTCAGACTACTTCTAACACTGAGTCTGAACAACAACTGGACAGTACGAACAGGAGACATTTCGGTAGCATTCCTACACGCAGCAGCAGCAACAGACGATCTCCACATGTATCCACCAACAGAGTTCTACAACAAAGCAGACGGAATCGTCTGGAAGCTCAACAAAGCAATCTACGGTTTGAGAAGTTCACCAAAAGCATGGCAAACACACTCAGCAGACGTACTACAGCAGCTTGGTCTACAGCGGTCAACAGCAGAACCCAACATCTACTACACGCAGCAGCGCAGCGCCTACATCCTGGTCTACGTGGACGATCTACTGCTTCTTGGAGACGAGGCAACGGTCAACAAGATCTTCGAGGCGATCCAACAACACCTTCTATTTCGACCAACAGGAACTTTGACAGTTGGAAACACAGTATCCTTTCTCGGACGCAACATCACCAACAGAGGAGACTACTACGAACTTGGACTGGCAGACAGCTACAACAACACACTTCTCGAAGAAGCAAAGATGGAGAACTGCAAACCAGCAACAGCACCAGGAACATCAGCACTGAAGACACCAACAGCAGACCATGACCAACCACTGAGTGAAGACGAACAAAAAGCATTCCGACGAGCAGTCGGCAAACTACAGTGGATGACATACACAAGACCCGACATTTGCTACGCAACAAAAGAACTTGCACGAGCATTGCAGCAGCCAACATCATCGGACCAGCAGAAGCTCAAACATCTACTACGATACATCAGAGGAACAACACACTACAAACAAATTATACGACCAACGGTTAAGCTGACACAGACAACACATGACCTCAACGTTTACGTTGACAGCGATTGGGCAGGATGTGTAGAAACACGAAAGTCAACAACAGGCTTCAGCATCACATACTTAGGAGCAACAATTTCCTACGGAAGCCGAACACAAGCAACAATCGCACTGTCAAGCGCAGAAGCAGAACTATATGCCATCAACACGGGAGCAGCGGAAGCACTACACTTTCAAAATCTACTTACAGACTTACTGAACACCAACAAAGCAAACATTAAGATACACACAGAGTCATCGAGCGGTAAAAGCATTGCAACAAGAATTGGAACAGGGAAGAAGACAAAACACGTCGAATTGAAGCATTTATTTATACAACAACTAGTAGCACTAAACCATCTACGCATCATTAAAATACACACCAACGACAATCCGGCAGATATCTTTACGAAGTACGTTTCAGCAGAAACACTGCGACGTCATCTCACAAGTGTTGGACTGCACATCCAACACTATCCACACGCAAGCTTCTGACGAAGCAACATACAATGTTTCACTAACTGCTTTAGCAAACAGTGAATGCACCCTGCGCACACCTTACATACATCAAGGGGGCGCGTTGAGCCATGAGACACTTCAACACGGAGTATTTCAACAACATCCTTTTTTGTGCTTGAGACTGTGAATTTCAACATGTTTGGCCAACAATCGAGATCTTCATAGTTTCTGGCAACATGATGTCTTAGACAACATGATTTTCAGCAAGGAATTCAACATGTTTTGCTTTGATTTTTGTTTCATCAGTTCAACATTTTGTTGAACAACAGCAGCGACCTTCGCTGAGAATGTCAACATGAAAAGGCGAACAACAATTGAGTGTTCAACCGAAGCCGTTTTGTTTCAGCAGTGTTTGGCCTTCAACGTCTTTTTGACCAACAACAAGAACTATGGCAGCCAACACTATGGCAGCACCACCAACAGCTGTTAAGGTAACAGCAACAGGTGAGTACCTCACTCTCTACGAAGACATGGAGACAACAGGGCTTCGTGGAACCAACTTCAAATGGCTGAATGGTTCCAGCAACAACTGGAAACAAGAAATTGCCAACAAAGTCAACGATGGTGTCGAGTTTATGGCAACAGCCTTCACATGGGAGGAGTACAACAACTTGGTCAACAAGGAGATTGGAAAAGTACCAACAACAATTGTTGGTGGAGACGTCAGGGAATTTTCCCACATCTTCTTCAGCAACAGCATCCATGATGCCTGGTGCTCACTTGCCTACCACTTGGCAGAACTACACACGGCAACAAGCCATCAACGGTTATATGTGGTCTTTTCAACTCCCCATCAACGTGGAGTACATCAACACAGAGGAGACATCACTGACTTGGGCACTTCAACAATGTTTTCAATATGAAGGCTTGACCATGTTAGCCAACATGGAACCAACTATGTGTTTGAAACTGGTGAAGTATACAGACAACAACTGCATTAATTTGAAAACAGGAGTCAAAGATGAAGATCAACTCCGTGGTTCCAACAACCTCGTAAAGTACATCTTGGCCAACAACAAGATGGTGATCCAGCAACAACGTGCCAAGCAACAAGAGCTTGAAACAGCGCGATTGGCATCACTGGCAGAGACAACAAAGGAGAATGAAATAGAGGGCGATGACAACATGGAAAGGCCTACCAACAGGCAACGTTTGATGTGAAACATCAACAGTTGATCCCAACAAAGGATCAATCGAGTGCGGTAGAACAACACTCGTAAAACTATAAGCCTCTAGTGTTCAACAGATGGAACAGTTTGTCTCCAGCTGAAGCAACAACTTGCAACAGCTGAGGGGGCGTGTAAAGAATCAACTGTCCCATGAGTGACCAACATGTCACAACCGTATGGCTCAACATCAGGGCCCTTGAGTCAGCCTTGAGTACACAGTCAAAACAGTGCGCATTTCCAACACTTGGTCCAACACTGAATTTTACAGGTTGTTTGTTTGTTGGTTGTGGTTGTTGGTTGTTTTCTTTACGTGGCTGGTGCGCTCGATAGGACATGCCTATCTCCACCATTCAAATTTTGAAGAGTCTCCAACTTCTTCGCGCGGGGGTCGATCGTTTGGAGTCGAAGGCTAACAGGATGGCCTCCCAAAGCGAACGGCAGAAACAACAATTCCGTACGCTGTATAACCAGGTCCTGGGAGAATTCCCCGAGCAAGACGATGACCTGGTATGCATTTGATATCATTTGACATTTGATTTCGTTCGATGTATAGAATGAAGATGAATGAGGAATTGCTTGTTGCTTTTCAATGCTGTTCAGATTGGTTTTGGTCAAACGGGTGCAAAATGCACCGCGTGGCTGAAACTCGGGTTTCTTTTCCGCTGCCCGTAATGTCGGCTGATATTATATCATTCCCCAGTTTCACTTGAGTTTGCTACGAACATGTTGGTGGGAATTGGAGATGCACGTCGAAGGTGCTAGAAGCTTCATTCCTATCCGTTGGGCCCTCAATGGGGTTAAACGCGAAACATTTGGCTACTGCAAAGACTCCAAAGTTTTTGTGCAGAAAAAAACGTCACGCGTCACATATTAGCCTACTCTGGACCTGCTCTCCCTCCTCTCTCTCTCTCTCCAAATCTAGAGGCATAGTTGCCACGAGACAAATTGTAGGATAAGATCCGTGAAGGCTCACTCCAGGAGGAAGAGCTTTGATTATCTTGTAGATGATCGAGGAAGTGTAGCACCTTAAACATCTACCGAACCGTGCTGAAATGGGAAAGGAGTTGAGTGTGTCTTGCATCTGCAAAAAACCAGCAACATCTTCGACTTTCAAGCTCCATGAGAAGCGATTCCATAAATTCGTCTCAAATTAGCATGGGACAACATTTTTCGCAGTGGCCTAACAACATCATATGGTTCTCATAGTATCCATTTTTGAATATATCTTACTAATCTTGAAGATTCTGAAGTGCCGACAAATCAGAGTTGCCATGGAGAAACGCGGCCGCGGCGACGCCTTGTTTCGCAACCTCAATCGTGATGATAGCGTTTGGACGTCGGCGCAGCTGCCCCAAATGTCGCCCTTGGCCAAGGCGCAAGCCAAAGCGGCGGCCAAAACCGTGACAGCTGTGACCAAGACGTCCGCCTCGTCAGCAAAGTCAAAGTCCGCCCAGGCATTTGGGGAATTTGGTGGCATGTTTTTTTTTGGGGGTTGGGGTGGAATTTGATGAAGAGATTTCTCGGCATTTTTGTTGGCCAAAGATATGAAGTTCATATTTGGAGGTATAATAAGCAAGTGGTGCACCGTTTTGATGATTCTGAGTAAAGTTACTGAGGTCTACTCTAACTTTTGGTGAGGAAAGGATTGATTGGAGATATATTTTGGCTCTCGGTCTGCTATACTCTGAGTAGGCCGAATTCCTAGAGGTTTTTGTTTGAACCTTTTGATGTGGCCATGGTCCATCGGCTATGCAGGAAATCTTGGCAGGTTTTCGGAGTACTTGGGCCCAGAAGCTGAATGACTCGAATGACCCCGAAGCTTCGGAGGTTTCGAAGGTGGAAGACACAGCTGAAGCCACAGAGAGGTCTAAGGAACCAAAGTCACGATGGTCGACCCCTTCACGGTCACGGTCACGGGAACGAAGGTCTTCAAGCTGATGAAGGCTTTGTTGATTGATTTCAATTTGGATGTTGGGTAATGTAGATGACAGGGTCTTGCGCCGAAAAGACACCAGTGTTACAGGACGGCGAACAATGGAGAAAGGTTCGCAAAAGAGTTGTGAAGGGGGAGTTTCTTGGAACCTTTGTTTATGGCCCAACCCTCACATATACAAAAACGCTTGCTGGTGGATCGCAAGATGAGTAGAACACAGTACACATCATATTGTGTATCATGTTACATCTCGATGTGATACTTGAGGATCCTTGAGCATTGGAACTTGACGTTTTGACGGATGGGTTTGTTTTATTTGCTTTTATATAATTACATGATATTACATTGTTTATTTTGATATGTTGAGATGTTGATTGGTGCTGTGTGCATTCTTTCCTTTGTTGAATTTTGTCTGCTCAAGGTTTACATATCCGACATATCAGGAGAAAGATGGTATGAGATGGCCTAGGTATAGAATCTAGAGACGGGATAGAGGCGCATGACTAAGCAATCCGGATTTGAGCCACCAGACATTTCCAGTCTTTTCAAATCCATGTGATAGCAACACCCCAAATCATGCTTAGATCCAAATTCGGTTTCAAAAAACCAGAGGCAACACTTGGAACACACAAGCTACACTGTACATTGGATAAATTACATCAAATATGATCAAATATCCTACCGTGGCCAAGAGAAGCATTTCCGCGCTTTGAAACTTTGCGGCAGTCACGCTTTCACTGGCATTTTGGTGCCCGGGCCAATGGGCGATCCACCGGAGAATTTATTATTGAAATTGAGTGCTTTGAGGGAGGAGCAGTTTGCTTCATTGCAAAGCTTGGAGCATTTGACACAACAGCAACTTAACCACCAATTGAGCAACCGTGGTGATGAACTCCTAGGAGCTTTTCCAAAAGCACCCTTTTTTTTAGCCAAAAAATCCATAGACCATACTGTGTTCCGGTATCAAAACTAGAATCATCTAAAGCTTTCGAAATGAATAGCAGACATTGGCAGGTGATCGTAAAAAAGCACAGAAATGTAACTTTGTTCGGCTCAAGTTGGAACAATGAATGAAAGTTATTCAGTTGTTCATAGGGCCCAACGTGACAAAAAGCAAGCAAAGTGTTTTGTGTACGTTAGGGTCATTTTCTGATACACCCTGGTAAGATCAAGCTGAAGATTGCGGCAACACCTGCACAGATAACGTGAGGTTTTCATTTGTTTTTCCTTTTGGATCCTTTTGGTGCTTCGAATTTTTGTCGCAGGTTTAGCTTAAATTATTGTGTGCCTGTTTTTTGCCGGTTGAGGTCACATCTTTTGTGCTTGCTATTCAGCTATTTTTTTTCCAGTTTCGAACGCAGACAAGAGCAACAACAACAGCAAGAAGACGATACACCACAGATTTCCGATGACGACATGTCAAGTCCCGCACAGAGAAGCCGAAACTGTCGGAAGTCACAATGTTAACACACATATCATATACATATATAGATGTATAGTTAGTATATGTTAGTATAGTTGTCATCCTTGAGTTCGTTTCGACCTTCAGATCTGAGGCATCGCGACTGGCACAAGGCATTTGATGATTTGCTAGAAGAAGTGGACGACGTCCTGAAGTCCAAGGAAAGTTTGGTAGCCACCAATGGTTCCAGCCCACCAACCACAACCTCAGTGAATCAAAAGATGAATCCACTGGTGCAGCTTGAGACAGCACAGGAACTGGTGGAATTTGAAGAAAATCGAAAGAAGAACATGAGGAGCACAAGTTCCCTCCTAAGGCGTGTGACAGTTCCAACATGAGAATTCGCAGCCCTTCTGGAACCGCTATTAGGAACAGTACAGCTGCCAAAATCATGCAATGCGTTGAGAGAGAAAGAGAGAAAGAGCCAAACATTGTCATGTTCTTTCAAATTTCGCATCCTGTTCTGGCAGGCCACGTGCAGACATAGCAGCAGAACTTTCACAAGGGCCTTTGAAAAAGGTTTTGATGGAAGTCATGACTGACAATGCATCGCAGGACTGCGGAACATTCTCGAGCAGGGGTTTGGTTGTTTTTGTGACCCGTTCTGTTGTGATTGTTCTGATCCTCGTTTTTTATTGCCATGATAGTGATTTCTTGGCATGTTTCAATGTATGTTGAGGAGGTGGAGAGCGATACTTGGGCACGAGCGCGGAAAGCTGCTGGCCACATTGTGAAATCGAATTGGTTCGAATGGATCGCTGGTATCCTGATCCTTCTGCATCTTGGTGTAAACAGTCCCACAAGCTATGCTTACATTGCTTCAAGCAAAAGGGAACTGACTGCAGAATTTCTGTCTCTAACTGCCCCTGTTGTCGCAGGAATTTAATCAGCATTGGCATAGAAGCAGAACTGTCCGTGACAAATAACCTGACCTTCTATGGCGGTTTCTGGCCAGGAGGAGCTTGTGATTTTGCGGGGTATCTGACAACGATTTCCAAGTTTTCATCCCTACACAATGGCAGGAGTGGAACGGATCTTCTTGGCTCTCTACTGCATTGAGGCTCTCATCAGGCTAATGGCTGGTGGTTGGTCCACTTTCAAAGACTTGTGGTTTGTGCTGCTTGGCGGCAAAAGATTGAAGCTTGAAGATTTGAACAAACCTCATGGCCATAGCTTCTGATCTTAATTATAACAGGCTAGCGCCTGTCAGCCTCCGAACCGCAAACCATCACTGACGAGTAAGGAGCAGTAAATGAACTGCCTCTGTCCAAGCACGGGCTTGGGAGATGGGATGGCTATTCGCGTGCTTTATTGTTCAACAGCCTTCCGCATAAAGAACCTTAGAAACCACACACATCGACGGTTCCACTCTGTTATCGGCGGCCATGACAACAAAAGCTTTACAAAACTGTTGATGGAAGAAATCCAGCTAACCAGTTAATAGATGTTTTGCCTGTTGCTTAATTACAAGGTTTTATACATCCCAGGTGGTTGGCCAGATTTCTTCCTATGAACAGTAGCACCAAACAGTACCCCAAGTTGGAAAATCATCTGTCCAAACCATCCGACTGGAACTGCAAACTGTTAGATCTAGGGGAAGTCTATAGGTATGCTGCTCTAACAGCACCATAAAATCATGGCCCCCATGAAACCAATCAACCATCATCCCACAATCATGGCATACATCAACATTGACTGAGGCATCCTAGCTTGCAGCCATCAAAGGCCTACCACAAACAAGCATCAAAGGCGTCTCTGAAAAAAAACATGGAAGATACACTCCCTAAAGCAGCAACCATAGCCCACTTGAACATAGGCCAACAGGCCATCCCAAAAGGAAAGTAGTCTTCCAATTATTGATTTTCAGGGGGCTATGCTAGTTTCGGGAGGGTATCCGCGTACTTTTTTTCCTTCCTTTTGGCGCTCGCATTCACAGGGTTGAACCCCTAGAACGGCCGTTTTGCCACACCACAATTGTCCTCTGTTTCTCGGAAATTGGGCGGAAACCGGAGCTAGATTTCCAGCGGTGCCCAATTTGGGACGTGCGCGGGTGGGGTTGGCAGGTGGCCCCTGCGCCCGCCATCCCAATCCAAAATCCAAACGGGCCGTTTGGATTTTGGAGTTTAGAGTTCGGAGTTTGGATTTGGGATTGTGGGTTTTGGATTTTAGATTTTAGATTTTGGATTGTTGTAGTATCCGTTCTTCTTGTGGCAGGCCCAAGCACGGCCGCTTAAATTTCGGATCTCGGATGTTGGATTTTGGATTTTGTGCACGCTTTGGACTTTGCAAAAGATTATTGCTACTACCCGCGGCTCGGGTCGGCGGATCTTATTTCAATTTGGCCAGCAGCATCATCACCTACTATTCCGTTTTGATGCTTTGGACATTGAAGTCAAGCTGCTTTGGTTTCATTGAAGACCAATGTGCGCTGCTGATTAGTTTGGTGAGGATCCCCGCAATACTTCCTTTTCTTAGAGACAAGAAAGTAAGTAGGTGCATGGTGGCACAGGTAGTGTGTGCTGGCTGTGTTGTAAGAAAAGGCGCTCATGTAGAGCTAAGAGTAATGTTTTGTTTACAAATCCAGAGCTTTGAAAAATCTTGAAAACAATTCTACTAGAGTCCAAGCTGCCCCTGAATTACCACAATGCCGAGGGTCTGGGACCTGGGTGGCAGGCGTAACAGAGTTTTTGGCAAATCAGCCCCTCATTTTTTCTCAATTTTGGACCACCCAAATCTGACTCGTTTCTTGTCAGAACCCAAATAATCTGGGGTAAGTGAATATTCTTGGCCAACCCTTTTGTTTTTCAATCCCATCACCGAAATTTAATGTCAGGATGGACGTGGTGTTGATCTTGGTGGGTCTCTTTGCTTTGCTCATCATGCCCGTCGTCATCGCTGAAACCGGCCTTCCCTTTGAAAGGCTGTTGGTGGTCCGGGGCCTTCGCTTGCTTCGCTTGGTGAGAGCTTTGAGGATGGGTCTCAATTCTGTGGAATGAAAGTGATTCTTAGAGAGTCATTCGGCAAATAGATTGTCAGATCAGGCGTGGTTCCCTTTGAGCGCCTCGAGTTTTTCTACGCTTGTTGTGTAGTTGGACACCGACCCTCCTACGGCCGTGGTACGAAGTGTGTTTTTTTAGGTTTTTGCTGTGTTGATGCTACGCTAATGATGGGTGTCATGGGTTGGGGTGGGGGTGATGGTAACGTTCCTTGACGTTGCACACATGGTCGATGCTACGGCAATGATGGGTGTC
>DF241793.1:1599-20741 GCA_000507305.1 Breviolum minutum Mf 1.05b.01
ATTGTGTGAAGCTGCGGAAAGCTGGGATTGCTTCTGCCGAAAGCGTGATCGGCGATGTCGATATGCAGTTCCAGCAATCAATTCTTTTGAAGCCTTTGTGCAGACTTTCAAAGGATGGAGAGATTTTGTGATCAGAATAGCTTTAAGCTTTTATGTCTTGCAGCTAGGCTGCAAATTAAATCTTTTTGCAAAGCCCCAGAAAGCTGGGAATGTTTCTGCTGAGACGGTGATGTCGATATGATCGAATTTGCAGCTAGCTGCTCCTGCATGGTAGTTCCACTTGAAAAGACTGAAGCAGAATTTTGGGCTTGCACGCATGAGCCGTGCTGGAGTCTTTAATGAAGGTAGTTTTTCAGCCAAGACGGTTTGTTAAGTGCTAGGGAGGGTGTGGTGGGAAAGGCTTTCGCCAATGGTGCTGGCAGCTGCATCATTGCCAACATTCGCGATACGATCATTGGTGCTATACTTCATGCTTTAAGCATGACCTGTAGCATGCATGCTTGCTTGTCACAGCGTGTGGCCGTGGACACTGGTTCACATATGGACGCGCGCATGCAATCAAGCAGTCTTGAATGCTAAAGTGTACTCACAAAACTTTTGCAAAGCTGTAAGGATGTATATAAGGTGCACATCAGGTGTATATCATATTGTGTGGACAACCTTTTAAATATTTACATATTTAAAACCTATCCTTCGCTTGCCGCCGCCCTGGATTTGTTTAATGAAGTTGTTCTACTTCCAAACCCCATGGTGAAAAAGATGGCCAAAATGGAACCAAACTCTTTGTGAAACCACAGTGTTCTTACCAATGTTTTTTGTTTGGGGTGGAAAATTTACACATCCCAAAAGAGGTGGTGATTGCGTTTGGGCGCTGAAAGAACTTCAACTTCATTCATGGAAATTCATGGGTAAAAGTGTGTCCCAGTATCCACTATATAATTCCTTGAAGGGCCAATTGCAAATAACACAAACCCAACAATGCTACTGCTTCGAAGTAGTAAGTTGGAACAAATAACGCCAACAACTTCAGGGCATTCAATGTTGAGATGTTTTCTATCACTTTGTTTTTCAAGAATAACACCAAGTTTGAATCAAAATCACCAGTGGTATTATCTTTAAATTGCATCAACTATCCCGCCTCCGTTGCCTGGCATTGGCCGCATGCATGTGCGGGGCCACAGTTTTTTTTTCAGACCCCCAAACCTTTCTTCGTTTCTTGCCAGCGTAAGGCAAGACCCAGAATGTACCTTTGGCACAATCTTTCCAGAATCGTTTTCACATGGCATTTGATACCTATTTTTTTCAGGTATCCAAGAAAACTTTCATCATTCCAGCAACTCATGACCCTACGTGGGTTTATCCTGGTTCTTGCAACCTGGGACCCCAAGTGATCTAATGAGTGATGTTTGGGGCGGAGCTTAAACAACTTCATTTTCAGGAGCTCGAATCTGTAGGCTAAAAGTTGCCACGCGATCAAGTGGTTTCGAATGCAGTCGCTGATATCCTTCAGGGACCCCTTTTGTGGGGAAAACATTTGAGTTCATGGGACATCCTTTTTTGTAGTTGAGGTGGCCACCCAATAATTTCCATACATGAACGTTTAGATATAGATATATATATATATATTTCTTATTTTTATAAATCTATTTGAATATGAATATGTATGTGTATATGTATATGTAAAAAATATACATGTAAATCTAGATATAGTGTGTCTTCTACAGTGGTTTACTGGCTGATGTTTCCGTTCCAGAAAAAATGTAATCACATTCACAATTTTTTTCAAACAAACTGGGGGAAACCAGTACCGCACTTGAAACTGACTCTTGATTTATTTTTTTTGAGTTTTACAAATACGTTTGTCATCCAAAAGAAAGGTCTTCCTAAAGGCCCCTAAAGTCCTTGGCTTCATGGTCCCCCAAAATCAAATCACCATGGTCCATGCCGCAAACCGCAGCATGCAAGTTCCAAACGCACACTGCCATCAAGCACAGAAGTTCATCCTAGATGTTGTTTTCAGAAACCATTGGATTATATTTTATTATTGCAAACAAATTCGGAAAAAATCCCCAAATTGAAGCATAGAAACTTTTGCTAATTGCTACTTCCACTTGAAACAAGATTCTTCGGGTGATTTCTCAGCAAGTTCAATACTCTTCTCAGTGAAGAAATGCAGGGCAGTTTTCATAAAGGCCGCCTTGAAGGCGGAACCAAGTTCTGGGAACTCCGATGCTTTATCCACCCCAGTGTTGGTAGGCGTGAAGACTTTGAACGTCACCTTCAACCTGAGCAGTTTCAAAAGGGGGTTGCGTAAACCAAGAGTTGAAAGGTTAAAACAAACTTTTCAGGGGTCGCAATTTCCAACCCAAACAGTTTTGTATAGAGGAAAACTTAAGGTAGCCGTACCAAAAGATGAACACCATACATCTATAAGAAACTGTCGTGCACGGCGCATTGACTTCAGGTCATGAGAAATGATCCGCAAACGGTGAGCATAAGACCCTGCCCCACCATAGTTTGTTTTGCGAAGCCAATAAGAAAGCATGCTTGCATACAAATCTCGGAGGGTCCCAAGATATACGACATGCATAGGATCATGAAAACAAGTCTGTAAATGCCAGCCTTGTACCAATACCCATGGTGATAGTGGTTGGTCAGAGTTGCGATAGTCTCTATCACCTGAGTTTTCAATTACAAAACTCCTTAGACACCAACCCAACTGAACAGTACTTTGGGGAAAACCAGTTGTGTTGTGATTTCAAACCGTTTAACAAGTGGTTGGATTGTACAACTCAGGGCTGTACTGATTTGGGTCATTCGATGTCCCGCATTCGTGTAAAAGTCTTTGTAAGATAGATGTGCATCGAATCCCTTGTGGTGTTTTTGAGCTAAGCATTGCTCGCAAATGAAACTATGAAGATAGCTTCTTTGAAACTCATTGGTCTCCTTCCTCGCTTTGGCGTCGTAGCGAGATCCTAGATACCCAGCTCTCCACCCACCGGCCACCACAGTACCTGCCCATTGCTTTCGAGCACCGGTCAGTTCATCTCCCCAAGGTCCACGTGATGGAAAAATGCCTGAAGCCGCGGACTTGAATGACCAGGCAACCGTTTCGGCAATAGCTTTGTGCACTCCTTTCCTGATGTCATTCTCATACATGTTGCTGTAGGGGATGCATGCAATAGCAAACTTACAATCCCACGGATGGACACCCTCACAAAGGATAGAACCCATGGAGAACACCACGTATTCCGAGTTTGCATAAAATTCTGCACCATCCACATGAAGCACAATTGGAATTAGTCCTGGGATTGATGGATGACACAGACCAGTGAAACAAAGGGTGTTAACATCAGCCAAACATTCTTTTAAACATTCTTGCAAAAACCCCAAAAGAAACAATTACAATTCTTTAGGCGAATTAAATCGGTTTGTTCAATCTAGACACGGTCCAATGGAATGTCATCATTGTTCAAGCAAGGGTGGTCACACCATTCTTCCAACCCACCACAGTGTCGCCAAAAGGCAGCAATGCCGGCTCGATCTTTAGGGCCAGTCATAGATTTTTGAAACTCAGGGGTCATGTTTTTTTTTGCAAATGCCAACCAGTTAGCATTGCTACCAATGAAGATCTCCAAATTTTTTGTAGGGGGACTTAAACAAACATAGACGCCAATTAAATACAACAAGAAGTCTTTAATGTAAAACCCTTCCTGCAAAGATCCTGCCCTCCACAATGCATCCAAAATCTCGTGAGGCAAAAGGATGGGCACATCTACCACTTCAGGTGTGGTGTTGCCAGGAACCTGGGATGGAGGGGCGGCTTCAATCCAATAGTAACATATGATTGGGCTGATGATGGGGCAAAGGTCTCTATATACAAGTGTTCGAGACTTGGATTTTCAAAACAAAACCGCCAAGAAACATTCAAAAATTAAGTTGAAATGATTATGCTTTGATCCAAGAAACATTCAAAGGAATGGGAATCCTGAATGGTTCCAAGCGTGTTCCATGAAGACCCTTTAGCCAGGTATGAAGGTCCCTTTCTTGGTTACTAAGGTGCGTTCCCCCCGCACCCATGGATTTCAAATAGTGCAACGCAGTGCTGGTTACCCCATCAGCGCAGTTTGCTCGACTAATGTCACAAATGTCAGCGACAGAAGATCGCCCAGTCCCAACCATACCTCACATTTTGGAAGAAAGATTCCAAGACATATATAAATAACATCCTTTATTTAGGAATGAAACATTCCAAAGAGTATATCAACAACATCCTTTGGCAACCCAGAGAACTACATGGGAAACAAAAACATCAACACTTGCCCAACAGAACCAGAGACGTAAATAGATCTCAGCACTTTCACACCGTGGCATATCCTCATACCGATGCCGCCTTTGACGTATGGAATGGCCAGGTTGTGCACCTGCAATGCTGTTTGCGTTTGGCAGCCCAACACACCACTTGGATGCCGGAGGAAACATAAATAAGGTGATCAGAACAAATGCTGATTCAATAGCAAGTTGAGTCAACTAATGGGAAGGTTGTGACTTGAAGTTGCATCATTGTGGCAACACAAACTTTTGATAGGGTCGCTTCAAAACCTCGCCACCAACCCTTGGCCCCAAAAATGGATGATTGATTTAATACCAAAAGGGGTCACTCTAAAAACCTCAGACACAGATCTAGGGTATATATGACCAGCAATCTTCAAATTCCTTGACTCCAAAATACATCAAACATGGGTGAATACCAAACATGACCAAGAAAGTCCAGTCGGTTTTACCACCAGGATATTCCACCAAAACCCAACCATGGAAGATTGAACAGCTGAAGTTTATACATTCAAATTATTCTCTTTCCAAGTATGTCAGGAAAATCATTTTGAAAGGCCAAGTGCAGACTCGAGGTATCCATTCATTTTCCATCCCGTCCTTCACGCGGCAATGCTCCGGTAGCTCACCCCAAGCAATCACACAGAATCAATGAAGGTTTAGATTGATTCCAAAGTCTTTTTGTAGCAAACTTCCTTTTGTTAACTTAAGGGTGTGGATTGCGTCGACCTCTGAACTACTATCAGCTATCACTCCCGGTTTGGGACCCATGGGATATCTAAACACCTTTTGGCTTTCAAAGCATGCCACTTGCGCCTGCTTCGCAGAAGACTTTAAAGTCCAAAGCAGCTATAGAAGGATCACATTTGAATTTAAGTTCCAAACAAAAAACAGCTAGGATGACAAGATATCAAAAGCAGTACTTTATATTTGGATATGTTGTGACAAAAGCAGGTGCTCTAGGTGGCATCCAAAAGACTCATGACTCAGCTGGGACGACCTGCTGCTCTCCATCCTCCTGATTTTGGTCTTTCTTACTCTTCGCCTTTTTCTTCGGCTTAGGATTCATTCCCGACTTCAAAGCCTTCGCCGCAGCCTTGAAGGGCCATGCAGGAAATGCACTGGGGAACAAAGGGGCTGGAGGTGATGCAAATAGGAATGGCTAATCATTACTTTAACGTTGAAATCATTTAAAGATATCAAACATAAACATACAACATGTTAAAACATGTTTCCCTCAAATTTGGGCCTCAGCTTTCTCAAACCACTGGAATTTCTCTTGGACAATCTCAAAGTGCTTTTCGAACATAGCGGGATCCGATACTTTCCTGACTACCAATTGCCTCAAGCAGTTGTAGATTTTCTCCATCTTAGATGAGAAGTCCATCATTTTTTGGCATAAGTCACCGGAGTACTCCACCGTTTGGAGTGAAATGGAATGTTTCCTCGCATCAGCTCCTTTGCGAAGAACATCATCCATCATATCAGATGCTTTCCTGGGCTGCTGGAATGGTGTCAAGGAAGGAAGGCCTAACAGCTGTAGAAATGATGTTAGAAACTAGTCTTGGTGAATCAACCCTTTGAATATCTTTGAATTTGAAGTTGGATTCAAATATGACTTCCACTCAAATATTCAAGTTTTCCTGTGTGCGATCTCACTATGAGGTGTCAAGTTTGGTTCAAAACAGTTTTCTTTTTGAGACTTCGTTTAAAAAATTGAGACTTGGTTGTAAAACGGATGAGGCCCTGACTCCATCACAGTCTTCGGTTCTGCCTTCTTAGCTGTATCCTTCTCCTTAGGCTCTTTTTTGGTCTTCACTTGCGCCGTGGCTGCTGACGACGCCGCTTCAAGCACTGCCTTGGACCCAGATTCTGAAGCTACTTCCAAACCTGGAAGGGCACCGGATTGAAGTGCACCACCATCGCAGATCAAAACATTGGTGAGATCTTTGTTGTTATCTTTGATCTCTACCTTGGCACTGGTTGTGGTGATGTTCTCATTCTTCAGGGTGTTGCCCCCACCAACATAGTAGAAGATTTCTTCTTCATCTCCTGGGAAATCTTCATCAAAGTGGTACATCCCTTTTTCTTTTAACTTCTTTACCAATGCCATAGCTTTCTTTTCTGGGTACAACTTGAGAATGTCACGGAGTTTGGTTCCAGACCGCATCTTTGTGGCTTTGGTTTTGTTCTCCGCTTTCCGCTGAATGGTCACTTCGACCCTTAGCATAGGAGACGATGATAAGGGATGTATAGGATGCTGGAAGGGGAAGAGGGTGGTACTTGGATGTCCCAGGAAGTTAGGAAATGGTTGGTAAATTTAAATGGAGCATAGCCTACTTATAAATGGTGTATATTGGGGTTATATAACCCACTTACTAACCCTTTACTAATTTCCCGGGACATCCAAGTAGCAATTAATGGTGCAAAAAAAACACAACAGATAGAGTTTGAAAAATATCATTCAACAATAAAGTTCCTTTAGCAAAGCCTAGGTTCTTGTTCCAATCTCCCTGCATCTCAAGCCAAGTACGGAATAGATCCAACTTATCACGGACGCAATGTTGCGCCAAGCTGACTGGAAATTTCTTCCTGTCAACGCACTGCCTGCAGAATTTGTCATACTGCAGCTTGTGAGTAGAACCTGGGAGTGAGGCATCAAATCTCATTGATGTAAAATGATGGAAGGTTTTATCTTTAACAAAGTTGGGAGGAATACATGGTATTTGATGGTAGGCACTCATTGGTGATGCACGGTTTGAATTTCAGCAAAGTTGAGAGGATAAATCAAATATCAAAGATTTTTTCAAATCAACTGATTGTTGAAGACTGTCTAATCCTAAAAGGCCAAGGCACTGTTTGCGTTTGCAAAGCTTTCCACTTGCGCCGTTGCAGCTTTCGCCGCCTCCTTTTGTTTCTCCACAGGCACTTGAGGTGTGGTATCAGCAGGACCCATAAGAGTCTCCATCTGAGTCTCAGCATCAGACTCTTTGCTTTCCTCATCATCTTCAGACTCACTCTCTTGACTTTCATCCTTCTTCTCATTCATCTCCTCATCCTCCTCCGCTTCCTCCTGCTGAGACTCGGAAGCTTCAGGCTCAGAGTCACTAGAAGGCTCAGAAGACGGGCTTTCTCCGCTTTCTTCTTCCAAGTCACTGGTGGCTGATGGTTTGGGATCTTCCTCTTCCTTTCCATCTTCCTCATCCTCACTGCCTTCTGATTCTTCATCCTTCGCTTCATCTCGCTTTTTACCTTTTGCCTTTTCTTCCTCCATCAGCTGCTTCATGTGAGATTCAACAGCTTCATCAAGACGTTGCTCACTTTGTTGCTGCATCAGATCTTCAAGAGACATACCCTTCTGTTTGGAAAGGTCCTTCAACTCACGGAGGCTAGTCGAAGATCCGCGTGGTGAAGGTGAAGGTGTCACCATGGGTGGCTTCGTGGGCGGTGTGAGAAGCTTTGCCCCCTTAATTGAAGCAGGTGGATCATCAGGATGGAAGGTTTGCTTCTGGGATGACTTCACAGAAACCCTCCTGGTAGGTGCCGGTGCAGCAGGTTTTTTTGAATCCTTCAGGGCAGGAACTCTCTTCTCCTCTGGTACCTCCTTATTGTTCTTGGGCTTCTGCTGCGTCTTTGGATCTTTCACCTCTTTGGCTCGCTTCACATCTTTAGTCTCTTTGGCCTTTGGTTCCTCTATCTTTCTTTTTGAATCTTTGGACCCTGCCTTGCTCTTCACTTCGTTGACCTTTCCTTTCTCAGACTTTCCGTCAGAGCGCTTTTTCTTCTCTATGACCTCTTTGACTGTCTTCTTCGCTTCATGTTTTCCTTTCAAAGCACTTTTCTTCACTTTAGAAGGAGCCATCGCAAGTAAAAGACACAAAACCCAGTTGCTGGGTCACACACAGCTAGACACTGCGAACTGAGCAAAACTCTCCGGTGCTAAGGCCACTGCGAAGTTGGCAGCAAAGGAGATGGGAAGTGCTGGTCGGAAATGAAATTCAACGTAGATATTTACAAATGATACATCCTGGGCTTGAATGAAAACACCATTTCAATTGATGGGATGGTTTTTTATATTTCATTTCGTGGCTGATTGGTACCAGCCTGTTCGTGGCTGAATGGAAAACACCACAAAGCTGAATGGAAACACAACAGTTCGTGGCTGATTGATTTATTCATATGGATTCGTGGCTGAGTGAATCAGGGAATGAAACTGGGGCATAAGTCCACTGGATAGAGATATTCTGTCAAGACTTTCAAACCCATATCCTAATGGAAATTCACCATTCTACAACACGCGGCTATTCTGCACAAATCGTGGCTGAGTTCTCAACATCACGTGGCTGAATTTTTGATCATTTGGGAAATTTCTAGAAACTTCTAATCATTTGGAAAATTTCTGGAAAGTTCTCATCACCTGGGAAAATTCTGGAAATTTCTCAGCACTTGGGAAGTTTGTAGAAATTTCCAATTGTTCTAGAACCATCAACTGATTTGTTGCGGTTGTTCTGGGAATACACACCTGAACAAATCCCACCCAGGAAATATGAGTAGGGTAGGTGGCTTAAGTTGAGATATGTTTGGAACTTTCAAATCAATCCAGTGATTTTTCCAGCTCAGCCCCCACCCACCACCGGAAAAGTGTGAGCTGCCTTTCAAAATGTGCTTCAGGACAAATCTCCGCATCGCTTGATTGCTGCACCTGCAGAATGTGGTCGGGTTTGGGGCCCCTGATTCACTTGATATGGAAAGGGCAGGAAAACATGAATGGACTTCATTCAAAAAAAGGAAAACCTTGAAACATGAATTACAGTTCATACCCAATAAATCTAATCCCAAATCCAATCTTTTTGAACATCATGGTGGCCTCACCTGTTCTGACTTTTTAAGGTGACACGAAAGTCAACAAAAGCAAGTTTCCAAGATTTCTCGCACACCCCTGTATGGATACCAACATTTGCTTACCTACACCAACAATGTTCCTTGGAACAACACTCCCCAGAAACAATCACTTTTGTAGCAGCAGTTGAGCGATACTGCAACATCTCAGAGCTAGTTTCACCATGTAGAGCGTTCTAAAGTCGATGATCTCATGCAGTGAATGCTTGTGGGGACCAAGTAACCCACGAACAATACTAATTGGTTTCAAAGCAGCCTTTCTTTTCAGGCCAAAACCCCAACGATAGCTCTATGTTTGAATGAGCTCGGAAATGTTCGTGGGGACCAAATAACCCACAAACAACATTAATTAACATTCTTGCAAAGTAGCCTTTTTTTTTCAGGCCAAAAACTCAAAGATTGCTCCAAGGTTGGCATGTTTGATCCAACGGGCATCTGCTCTAGTATTTCGTTTCACTTTGAGATAACCCTTCAAGTTCTGTTTCACTGTTGCACGAGCATCCCTTCGAAGTCGACTTGCAATGACGGATCGCAGCTGGCTCAGGGAACGTCCGAACCTTGGCTGGCGTACGTATGGTGCCCAAGGAGGAAGAAGGGAGAAGGACTATCGCAATAATTTTGTTTACTTTGGGATGCTTCTGGTGCAGATTGTTGAAGCTACTGGTCCATTGGTGTTTGGATATTTGGTATCATCAAAAACAAAACAAACACGAAGCTCTCCATCCCAACTGATTCTCAGAAGCAAAAACTAAAACATCACATCATCAAGATCTTGAGCAAGGAAACGGTACGGGATAACTTTGACTGCCTTTTAAGTGTTTTCCTCCTTTCACTCTTTGCTTACCATGCCTGTCAACATATTTGACAGCCATTTCAACTTCAGCAGCAGGAGGCAACCAAGAAGGTGCAAATTCCATCAAACGTTCCACTTCAGAATGGCCTTACGGGGAAAGTCAGTTGATGGGGTTTGAATTGGAAAGATGAGTCAGCCCCAATTGTAAAAGTCAACCACCTTTGAGCCCTCACAACCATTAAGAAATTCATTCTGCTTTGGGTCAGATAAGTTTGACAAGGGTACTAAAGCTGTCTAAAACTTCCCATGAAATGGAACTAAGGATCTGCTGTACAACCATGTTGGCTTGGCGCTCGGAGCCCCAAAACTTTTCATTTGGATGCAATGCTTCCACACATCAATCATCCTCATCATTTCCTCAAATAATGGATGGGCCTCCATTAATGAGCCCTTGGGCTGTTCCAAGATCCAGAAACATCTTAAAGCCTGTGCCACGCACAGTATCACCAAAGTTCTGCATAAGAGCAAATTTCCTAAAGCCACACTCGGGTAACTTTCTTCTCCCAGAGGACGGGTTGGTGACCTCTTTGTTGTTCCTCGAGACCTTACTCTGGCACATAAAGGAATATAGAGGAACTATAGGAATTGATTTGGTTGTTTTCCCCTTAGCTTCATTAATGGTTAAATAAACGAGCATACAACATGTTTGCAAATAGTTTAAGTCCAGGTACATATACACAAAGCTAGAACAGACTGGCGCAGCCAGCCATCCAGAACCGGGGGCAAGACGACATGTGTGGTAAAGAGCTCCAACAAACCCAGCATCACTTGTCAAATCCATAGAGCAGCCTCCGATGACTACATCAACCGCCATCGCCCGCCTGCCCTCCTACAGGGTCCCTTTTGTGAATGAAAATGGGGGTAGTTTGAGATTCTTTTTTGACCTGTGATTACCAACCATTGAAAACTTTTTGGGGATGACACAATTTTTGGTTGAACAACCCCGGTCCGACAATTCGCCCCTTGTCACTGAACAGTCTCCAGCAAACAACTCCACATGGTCAAGCTCGTTGGCCCTGGAGAATGGCAAAGTTTGACACGCAAAGATCATGTTGACGAGTACAGCCACAACCTTACTAGCTCAAGGGACTGACAGTTGCTTCGCCCCAGGTATATTTGATTTGTTGAACTGATCCATTTCAAGGGAACCACCATGAATCACCTGTATTTACGAAGCGGCACGATATGAATAATTAACAATAACCGAGGGATAGTTGGCTATATATGTTGGTGATCTTGGGGAACCTATATTTTCGGATTTTATTTCATAGGTGCCTAGGAACAATAGACCAACAACCTACTCAATCAAGCAGTCATTGGTTGACACCATCCTTCTAAAAAAGGGTTCACATAGACATAAACAAGGTGTGTAAACGAAAGACCTCAAAAGGGCAATCCTCTACTAAACAGACCCCCAGCCAATTTCCATAAATACTTATCCAAGACACTGCCGGTGCCTTCATCATTCGCAATCCAGCGATGATGGAGCGCCTTCGCACCTCTCTGTAGCTAAGCCGCTGCTGAGGATCTTGCAAGCTAGATGGAGTCTGCTTGATGCTCTGCAGGTAGGTGGACTTCTTGCCATGAAAATCGCGCTTTCCCATCGTGGCGGTGAGGAATGAAAGACCGGAAACAATTTATGTTGAAATGGCCAAGTAGATTTTCCTGGATGTGGTTGGTTTTAGATACATACTTGTTCTCTTCACACTGTCACAACACTTTAAGCCAACCATGTTTTCTGCAAGGACAGCTTTTAGCGCAATTTGGGACATAAAAAAATCATACTGGTGTTTGAAAAACAACCAGCTTTGGTGACCCCTAATGCTTTTGAAGTCCGTTTCATTCCCAAATTATTGGAAGGGACATCGAATTTATTGTATACATATCTCCTGTTTTGAACCATATGGGTATCCAAAAGATGCCCACCTACTGAAAAGAGCCCGTGAATCTATACATCTTTATCAGACCGTTTTGTTTCAAGTCCATGCAAATCTATTTCTATCCCGGTTTTGCATGGAACCAACCACTGCAAAGTGATCACAAAACTGGCTTCAGTTCCCAAGTTGGGGTAGCGGTTTTTCCCCAAAGAAGTAAGGGAACGCCCAATGAATCAAATACCTTTTAGAAAAAGTCAAGATGGCTCAGTTTGATATATTTACTGTTTTATTCTACACTGGGGACGTATATATAATACAAACCTCTCCAAACAAATATATATATTTATACATATTTACGTTTATAGATATACACACAGAATGAACAGTCTATTGATATTCACTTAAGCATGTACATATAGGTATTTCTTTTTGTTTGCCCATCCATCCTCCACGCCCGCCATCCAACACCGCTAAAATAGATACCTTGAAACTTCAAAGCAATGGCTTTTTCGGTGTTGGGATAATAGGTGTGTATAGCCCGGGGGCCCCTTCTAAGTGGCAAATAGATTGAACCATTGTTATTAGAAGTGATTGGGATTCTGGCTTAAGTAAGATAAGGGGACTAAGTTGCCCAGGTCAAACGCTACAAGGGGTTGACTGAGCCTTTTGCCTCCAAGTTTTGCAACTAAGCTCTCAATCCAATAAGCTCTCAATCCCATCTAAATGAATGAGAGTTGACACAAAGTTTCTACGATACCGAAACTCGAAGGGATGCTTTGCATCCACCCAAAATCAAAACCTCCAGCATTAGATGCAGAACCTAATGCCCCCAGATTTGACCGGCAGCTTGTGGAAACAAGTCAACAACAATGAAACCAATAACTTTAAACCAGGGCATCCAGCAAGAATCTTATGTATTTAAGGTAAATATATATATATATACATAAGTATGAAGAAGACTTTATGAAGACTGTATATGTCGAGGTGTTGCCCATTCTAAATCATATTGCACTCACCACATGCCACCCCTGAAGCTAGACCTAAGGGAGAACACCAGCATGTGTGCACGCAGCAATCCATGCACTGTTGGGTCCCCCATGCTTGCTCCATGTAAATTGTTTCTTCTCAGAAGGGCCCCTCACAAAGTAGGCTTTGTTTCGAAGAAGAATTTCAATTTTGGCCGCCCCCCGAAGAACTGTGTAGCTGTGCATACCTAGATGGGTTTTTTTGGGGTCTGGCCACGCATTGCGAGGCACCATCGCCAAGTCATAGCCGCAGTACCTGCCATCGACCTGCAGAGGACAACAGGGATGCGATAGCAAAGGGATTTCAGAAAGGCTGTTGGCAAATGGGCTATTCAGAAGTTCTGTTGGAGAGATGGATGATTTTGGTTGTATTCAACATCACTGGTTGCTACAAGTTAGTAAAACAAACTCTGAAGATTTTAATCTTTGGAAATTCAAAGCCTCAGAGCGTTGAAGTTCCTCTTGGGGTGGTGATTCATCACGGGCATCCCCATCACCTCCACGAGTATCTTTACGAGCACGGCGGGACCCCCGATGAAAAGAAGCAGCCTTAACCTTGGACCCCTTCTTGACCTTCTTTGATTTCTTGTTCTTCTTCTTCTTGGAAACCTTCTTTGTACCATCAGCGTTTTTCACCTGGGGTTTGGAGGATTAGACGGGAAAAACCATGTTAGTGAACTGGAGGGTTTTAAACGAAAGATCACAAGAACAAGTACATACCCGTGTAAAATCCAGATCTAGTGGCTTGTGGACCAACAACAGGGGGCTCAGCACCCAGAAGCGTCATCTCACAATCCCTCATCCATTGTGGCTTTTGAATGGGTGGGACCTTGAGTGTATCTACTGTTTGATAAGTAGCATGTTTGCCAACCTCCTTCTCTGCAGGGTGCAAGTAGGAATCCAACTCGGGCTTGACATCAATTGCCTTAACCTCATTTGGTTTAGAAGTGAAATCATATAAGATTAAAAACATGGTGTGAAGTAATTTCACCTTGAAGTCGGGGGGAACCAAACGACATCCCTTAAGATGAGCAACCGCGTTCTTGGTCTTCTCAACGCTCTTAGGCTCCACAAAGTATCGCTTGGGCGTTGGAGGAGGGGTAATCTTGAAAACCTTTTGGCAATGCACACATCCTTCACCTTGACAAAAGACTCGACCATCGAAAAAGTCTTCGCAAAGAGCTCTGCAACCTCCACCCGCAGAACCATTGCTGGACGAAGGTCCATTGCCATTCTTGGGGTTCCTGGCAACCAAAGCCAAGATGCGTCCCTTCTTGTCCTTGTAGCCGGTCTTTTCCCAAGGAGATCGTGATTCATTGTCGGTGTCGGCCAATGGATCTTGATTGGCCTTCCCACAATCATCATCATCATCGTCACTCGGCTCAGCAGACTCCGACATAGGGCTGAGATCAGGTACTTCATTGATGGGGTCTGTCTCCACATCAGACATCTTGGCAAGATCATCGCCTCCCAACACCAATGTAGTACCCATGGCCGACGACTTCTCACTATCAGAGGCATCTGCATCCTCCACTGGATGCTCTGCATCCTCCACTGGATGCTCTGCATCCTTCTCTGGATGCTCTTCCTCCGCATACTCTGGATCCTCCTCTGGATGCTCTTCCTCCGCTTCCTCTCCATCAGAACTGTCCTCTGCAGCTCCATCATCAGGAGCGATAGCAGCCAAAGCCTGCACAAGAAGTTACAGAAGGGTTGGGGCGAAATCTCAGAAGTAATTTCCATATATGAATGCCCGAGTAGCAAAGTCAAAAACACATTTGCAGGGCTCTGGAAGTAAAGATCAGAAGCATTTGCATTGCTTAAGCCTTTGAACCTGTCACATGTTAAAGTAGCACTGGATCTTCTTTACAAAAGTCCACTTACAAAGATTTCAATCATGCTTTGACTTTGAGGTGTGTGTGTGTGTGTCTGTTGAACTGTTGAAGACGTGATATGGGGACAGGTGGTGAAGGTGGATCACATATCCAATTCGATCAAGCTAGTGAAAACAAGCTTCATCCACCAGATCACGCCTCTTCCATCTCATCTTCTTCAAGCCTATGCGCTCGTTGGATAGCAGATCTGCGTCGAGCCTGGACGGCGGTCCGCATTCTATAGATGTTTACATATTGTTTATGATGACAATCTAAAGGCATATGGGGGCATAAGGTGGAAGCTCATCAAATGATCTAGAGAACAAACTTAAGCCCTCCTGGGTATGAAGTTTTGGGTTCACACTTCGGCCACCCCTGACAATAACCAAGCAACACGGGATTGTGGAGAAGGCTCCAACATGCTCTTGAGCTCGCTAACTCGGGGATGATGGCTTGAAACACCTCAGTTGTACCCCCACTGGCAATGGAGGGTCGGGAAACCACAATCTATGTTTCAACAACCGAGGTGAAATTGAAACGGCTTTTTATGAATACTTCAAGTAGGAAAAATATGAGTAAACCACAAACTAAGAAACTGTTCCTGTAAAGATATCGTAATGCTCCGATGAGACGTTTGCAGCGGGATGCTTCAACACCAGCTTGCACAAGGGGAGTTGTATCAGGCTTACAAAGGAGTTTGTTAGCCATCAATCCGTTTAAGTAGATCCAGATGTCAGTCAGCAGCACCCCTCCCGGGACATGATCTGGAAACTTTGCCACCAAAGGCTTTAAAAACACGTAGTTTGCCGCAATCTCCTATGTTGGTTTGATGTTGTGATTGGATGTCATGCAGTTGTATTTCAATGCCACTTAAAAATATTCGTCATTGAAGGCATTTTTTTGGTCTATTTCTCTTAAAAAAAACCTGATGTAAACTGAATAATAAGGAAACTAGNGTAAACTGAATAATAAGGAAACTAGTCTTTGTTTATGGAAATTCAAACGGCTGAACTTGATGCATGCTTTCTGGGCACCCCGTATGAATTTGGGGGTGTGTAGACCGAGGAATTTCTTCCAAACAAGTTTCAGGATTTCCATCTCCCAACCAATCCCCCAAGCCAATATGAAATAAACTCCTATACAGTAAGTAAGGTGGATTGGCAATGGATTCGTGAAACATGTATATAGTTGCTATGCTTTGAGTTACTCGAATTGAACTTTCATTGGGTCCTTGAAGCTAGGTCTGTGAAGATCACTGTTGACCTGAACCAAGTCTGCCCCTCCAAAGTCACCAGCCAAAATGATCTGCTTTGCTCTCGGAGGAATCGCGCGCAACATTGCCCTCGCTACATCAGCCTGAGATGTGATGCGACTGGTTCCCAAGATGGCCGCAGTTGGGGAAAGATCTTACAGGTTCTCACATAAAAAGGCTTTAATCATTAGCAATCCAACCCAGGACAGTAGTTGAAGTTCCAACAAAAAACACTTGTAGTCTAATAGATGCTTCACCTTTGCAGCCTAGGGGCCACAAATACTTCATCCCATGGCACTTTCCCAGGACCTTGGAAGGCAAAGTACCATAGAAGTTACAATTAAATAAAAGATATGCTTCTTCGACGTGGATGCTCATTTCTTCCAAATGTATTGTGCAGCGAGCACTTGTCAGCTTAAATTGTTAAAATCTTGGATGATGGGGCAGTTGAGAGGGTATATCTAAAACAAAATGCCTGATACCTTGAAAACCTCGATCCATGGCTACTACTGAAGGCCAACCCTCTAAGAAGAATGTAAGGGGTTTGAAGTCAAGTGACGGACAGACTTCCAAGTACTGTCTTGGATGCCCATCTCTACCATGAGCTGGTGGTTACCAGCGCCACCAGCCACCAAAGCCATCTCAGGCTCCGCCATTGCCAAAACAGTTGCTCACAGTGGCAGGTGGGAACTCAGAACCAAATGTCTTTGGGGGAAGTTCAAAACCAATTGCACTGAGCATCCTATTTCCAATTGCAAATCGGAAGATGGGAAGATGGGTTTATATTCTGTAGGTGGCATATGGCTGAATATCTGATGTATATACTTTAAGATTTGGATCCACCTATAGCTGGAAGATGCATGTAATCTTCAAATTATATTTTTCTAACCATCACTTTCTTCACAAATATTTGGGGCTGCGAAAAGGGAATGATCTGCAAAGTTGCAACTTACCCAGTTTCAGACTTTTGTTTCAAAGGTCTGTCAGTTTCGGAAGACCCCTTACCCAGCAAGTGCCTTGCCAGGTCAAGCTGAGATGATGGATGCCCACTCGGCCTGGGCAGAGGTTGAAACGGATCTGACATCAAACTGTCACACATCATCTAATTTTAAGAAATTGGGTATCACTTGGCAAAAACCATTTGCTAGAAATATGATGTGTTGCAAAAAAGTTTGCAAATAAAGATGTGAATACTTGAATTGCCTTGTCAAAGTTTCCTTGTTTTTTTGGTTTGCAGCCATGGTCAATGATTGAAACGTCTTCAAAAAATATTGCAATGATTCTTGCGATGATGGTTTCAAAGTGAGGCAAAGTCTTTTCATGTTCAAAGAAAACTCCATAACCGACCCAGCCTCTCCAGGTATAGCAGCGGTGATTGAAGACGGTTCGGCCTGGTTGTTCGAAATGAATCCCAGACTCAAACATCATGAATCAACATTAGAAAAACAAATCATAGAACTTGACCAACTCCCTTTGCAAGATTTTTCGACATTCCAAGCTAATCTATATATATATATGCAACAATGCGTTCTCATGTGAGGAACGCCTTAAGTGACTGAGTCCCACTATGCGTTCTGGTTTCACCAGCAGTCCATCTGAGGAATGCGCTCAAAAAGAATTGCAGCCAGGTAGTAGACGAAACGCAGCCACCACATCAATCACAGTCGAGGGCACATGGCATGGCGAAGCAAGTTCCCCAGGGTCAGTGAAAACACGGTTTCAAAGTATCCTGTACCAATCCATTCATCTAGCCACTTAGGAAAACCTGTTTCAGTTGTTTTTCCCTTTTAAAATGAAGGCTCTCTACATACCATAGCTGTAGGTGTTTTCATGGAGAAGGTTGAAAATCTATCATTCAAATATGATTACTATGGATCTTTGGGTTGCAAAATATCAAGTTGTACGTTGAGTCCAACCTCTGTTTTTCAACTTGACCTGAACACACAAGCCAAGTCATCATGAATTGGCAAAATCATTTACAAAAATGAACACCTGAATTCCCTGGTGCATTCGGATCAGAAGTTGGGTTTGTATTTGGCCCTCAGCCGCCCAAAAACCCTTCAAAAATTGGGGCCCTGCATGCGAGTAGATAGTAATATCAACCTTTGTTGCCAAAGGTGAAAAAACTGTTTGTAAATGTCTTCACTTTACCTGCCAATCTTCAAAACTGATGGCAAAATCACCATCTTGATCTTTCAAAATACCAAAGCTTTAGACTACCCCTTGTCAAAATTCCAGAGTGTCTTTGGGTTCGTTTGTTGCATGTTTCATGCATTAACCCTCCATCAAAAACGCCCTTTAGACGGTCAGAACATATTCAAAACATATGAAATCCCCAACTCAAAGGCTATAGCAGTAGACACTTATAAGTCTCACCTTCTTCCCCCACGTTTAAATGTTTTTACGTTTGTGTGCATGTACGCATGGTTTGTAAGGTTTTAAGTGAAACATGCGAAACATATGTTTTGCAATTTTAAGAATCCTTACAGCTTTGTAACCATGCAAAGGCTCGTTGAAAAACAGTGCGCTCTGCTAAAGTTGGCACGTTTGCATACGTTTGCTGCGTCAAAACTTTGCAAAAGTCGACAACTAGACTGCCACGTTGTGCAATTGACATGGCAACATGGACTTGTTGAACAGAAACAGTGCACACGCATGCACATGCTACAGAGTGGGGGGGCTCCCTGCTGTAAAGCGTTGACAACTAGAATGCAACGTGGACGCACGTTCCATGAAGCAGTAATCTTGCGTGATCTCTTGATCATCCAATCATGACATGTTTGTTGCAACATGCACATGATGGAAACAATTGCAAACAGGTGCAAACACATACGGAAGCTGATCACACCATATGACATCATGACGATGTACGGCTGCAAAACGCTGCGCAAAGGACAGCATTAGACCCTTACGGTGGGTGTTGTGGAGCCGGACCAATTGCATTGTTTTTTATGGGTTCCAAAAGTCACGTGAGGCATTCTTTCGGCGTGTTTTTTGCTTGGCATGGGCTCGACTCATGCTGGCGTTCGG
>DF241793.1:21406-70406 GCA_000507305.1 Breviolum minutum Mf 1.05b.01
CAACAACAACAACAACAACAACAACAACAACAACAACAACAACAACAACAACAACAACAACAACAACAACAACAACCAAAACCCACCAAAAACCAGCTACTGCCACCCAACACGAACTCACACTCTCTTCCCCGGCACTGCCGGTGGGTGCGTTAGCTCTTGAATATTCTTCCACTTTAGTTGGAGGCCCAAATTCATGACACAAATTGGCTGTTTGCTGGTTATTGTATGTTGTGGGAAGGTCTGGATGCAGGGGGTCTCGACTTCGTCTTCACCAATCTCAATGATGCTTGCAACGAATCCGGCGAATCCCCAGCGCCATAAAACCAGGAAATTGACCCTTCACTCTCTATAGCCAGTTTTCAATTCCACCGTTCCTGAAGCTACTTACTATAGTCCTTTCATGTCCTTTCACTTTGTTCAAGTGTTGTGTCCTCAAATAACCCTCACCAGTGTTCTCTACATGATTTACTATTCACTATTCCATCTAAATGCACTTGATGGGAACCCTTGAAGCAGTTCAGCCTCAGACCGGACCTGCCTGGCCATGGCGTGATCATTGAGGAGCTGTAAGACTGCTTCATGTGAGCCGTTGATGTTCCGCTTGCGAGCGAGTTGACGTGCTGACCATCCGGAGGCATCCTACTTGACTCAGAAAACACGCACAAAAAAAACTGTAGAGGACTTGTGTTTGAATTGGGATTTTGAGGACTCTATATCACTTGCGTTTTCATCTGAAAATACCTCCCTCCATCCCCACTTGAGCGAATCTTCCTCTCCCAAGCCCAAACGTAGAAATATATAATATGCTTGAATGTTTGAACCTGTCAAAATGGTTGCAAAATCCCATTGCATCTCCTTCATCTTGGTCTTGGCTTTGAAGTGGAGCAGGATGCGGATCATTTCAGCCTTACCAGGGGAAACATTACCCAAATCATCTCCCAATAAATCACTTGTTCATTGGCACAAAGTGACAACTGAGAGGAGAAGCATCGTTGTCTTCCACTGCAGCATGGAGTGGGAAACGAAAATTGAAGAACCTCAGCTAAAGAAAAATCAAAGTTTACCTATCTTTGAAGTTGCACTGCAAAGAAACAACATTCTGTCCTTTTCAATGGAAGGATTTTGGCCATTAGCAACTGTACCAACTGACAAGACTCGGCTGCGCACCAACCACTGCTGCTGTTGACATCCTTGAAGCGGTGTCTCCTAGGTGATGCGACTGTAACAAGGACTGTAGATGCCTCCCGATGAGTGATCTCGACAAACCAAAAAAAATGTCCCCGTTGTAATAACCAAAAGTCAGATCAAAGTAGAGAGTGACATGACTGGCAACTTTAAGATCCTTTTGCCTCAGATGGTGTTGACTCCAACAAGAAGTTCAAAATAGAACTGCTCAATTGACATACTCGAACAAAAAGGGTCAGCTCCGCACGATGTCTGAAGTTGCCCAAAAGATGCTTTGCCCCTGAGGCATCCCACTTCATAAACTTCAACAATCGCTCTCGGCGGCTTCGGTCTTCCAATGCCTGGTGTGTTGCATATTATTTCAGCCGGTATGCGAAACATAGATACACATACAGTATACTCAGTATACAATTCTATTCACATGTACTACCCCTATGCCTGCTTCTCTGCCATCAAAAGTGTACAAAGCACAACTCTGCGCGTGATGTAGCAAATCTAAAAGCAAAATCTATAGTCGCCCGTTAAAAACAATTTCAAAAAGAAGAATAAGCATAATGCAGCTACATAAGGCTGAATACATTGTCAGTCCACACTATTCTGGCAATAAACCTACCCAATCTGTCCGACAAACATCGCCTCTTGAGCTTTGGTCCAAAACTCCTCGTCCTCTTGGATCTCTTCTGCTGCTTTCCTGAAGAACTGTTAGAATTCAGAGTGTTTGTTGGTTCTTTCCACTTATAATGCATGCTAAGCTGCTACCGGTTTACAGTCATTCAAATTTAATCAAATCTATGAGGTTGTAACGGTTCTAGGTGCATGTCTATTTGCTTTGTTTTCTGTTCTAAAGCCGTGCAGAGTGATTGTGCAACGTGATGCCCTTCGTCTGCTGCTGCAAATCGAGTACCACTTGGACCAAGACTTTAAGTTTTGTACCGTTGACACACTATGTTTAGGGGCTATCCCCAAACCCCAAAACAGACAACCTTCTCTTTGTTTGGCCTTTTGGTAGGCAATTCTTGACTTTGAGAGATGATCTGATATCTGGATTCATCCTGATATTTGCCCTTCAAATTTCTAGGGACCAGGGAGGTTTGAGCTGGTTGTTTTTTCAATCAATGAATTGTTTGTATTCATATATTTATATATAGTAGAAAGTTGGGTACCAAACCACTGACTATTGACTATTGTTTGCTTTTTAAATGAATTGAATTAGATCAATATGAATATGTGACTTCCTTTATTCCTTCGCAAAAAACACAATGATCCCAGTCCTGTTTCGTGGAATCGGGTCCCCATCTGTATCCCCAGCATCTGCAGCATCATCACATTCTGCGTCTCCGTCCTGCGCATCTGAACACGAAGCTGGGTCTGTTGGCCAATTTCAGTACTGATTCCAGATTTCTTGGATGCCAGTTTTTGTCATGCCACGTTGTTGCCAATAAACCATCTTCATGCCTGTCAGCACTCAAATACAAGTTGCAATAGTAGTCAAAAGTCTGAGCTACCCAGCTGCGTTCTCCGAAAAGTGTATCCAAAAGAGGGAAGTCCGGAACCGTCCGGAGTCCATTCCACTGCCAATGTGGAAACGTGGTAGATTTAACCCATCATTGGGGTTGTCACAACCCGACTCACAAGTTGCTAACTTCCCCCATGACTCCATGACGACCCCATCCATACCTCATCATCCGAGAAAGATGTGGCACCAAACACCTGCAAAGTCTGCGTCGCAGTGAAGATCCCACGGTTCAAAGGCAAAAATACATAACCTTTTACCAAGCAATTCCTTTGCAAGTAATTTGTGGTTCAGCGATTCTTTCCATTCAACATGCATATTGTATTCAAATATCGTTTCATTTTTTCAAGGTCAAACACCAACAATTCCAGCTACGCCTGCGGCACGGGTATTGCCTGACGCCCAGCCATGTTTCGGAAGCAGAAAACAAATTGTTGTCCCAAGAACGAAATGATTTTTTCATGCCTTCCGAAGACGCGGTTCGATCGAATCGGCGATCAATTCACAATTTTTTTTGCTTGGAGACAGCCCCCAGCTGAAGAAAGAACAATAGAACAGAAAGTAGTGATGGTACAAGTGGTAGGAATTCTATGGTTATACGATACTGGCACTAGAAGTAGCACTAAAGACATTATTAACACTAGTAGGGTAGTGTCGTGGTAACAGGTGTAGCAGCACAGAGGAAAAGGTGGAGGAGGAGGGAAGAAGGAAAAGGATAGGAGTAGTCATTTCTAAAAAGAGTATGCCTTTCTAAAATCTCGTAAGCAAACAAAATAGAAAAAACGTGTCTAAACCACAACCCTGTGTCATCAGTCCGTTGGGTGGTTTGGGGTCCCCACTGTGGACTCTCTGGATGGCTCATTGGCACCACGTTTCTCCTCTCGAAGGAGAGAATCCGTCCATGTAGGCAGGTCAATCCAACTGATAAGGTGGAAACCCGGAATGAAAGTCAAACACAAGGACGGAACACATCCTTCCATCCTTCCCAAAAGGATCTGAAAGAATTGAAATCACTTATATAAGTTGAAACCAATCCAAAAATCTCATGTCTGACATGTCTAACCGTGTGTAACCACAATAATTATACAGTAGCAGGTAATGTAAAATGATCCAGTATTTTCCCCAACTGCTCGGGGCCTTCACATCCTCTGTCGAGCCCCTTGACTCCAACAGGGTGGGCCTAGTGGCTGGTTTCAGCTAGTGGTTTTCTTCATCAAAATCCCAAGAAATTGAGCCATCTTTGATATAACTTTTGTAACTATCCAGTGATCCTGGAATATATTCTGAATATCACCGAATTGCAAGTTTTAGATGATTTTCCTGTTGAGGATGATAACTGATCCAATTCCATAGTCTTAGCATTCCAGAATGGTTGTATTTTGATTCTCAAAGTTCCGTTGGCAGTTACAAGGCCAAACTCTACATTTTGCCAACAGCACAAACTGTTCGAGGAGCATCAAATTCTAAGACTCTGACAATTTGGGGCCATCTTCACCTGCATCGGCACTGTCCGGTCGCATTTTGAGACATGCATTGAATATGCAGACACGGTCCGGATCTCATTAAAAGCTCTTCCGCGCCTGTAACTTTGTCAGAGACGCACGAATGAGTCATGGCCAGACGGGGTCCGAGCAATCAGATTGCTCTCTCAAAGAGCAGTCTATACAACCCGCAACGGGCACAAAAGAGCTCCAGCGCTACCGTTCCGCGAAGACGAGCCTTCGCAAGTTAAGAAAAAAAAGTAGGAAAAATGCATTACGCTGGGCCTTTTTTTAGTTCTCCCTGCATTCGTTTCTCTTATTAGTAGCAGTACTTGTGGAATCACTTGGAACAAGGAGCTGGCTGCACTGCACAGAAACAAACTTGGCCAACGATTCCGAAAGTGAAAATAGTACAACCTCCAACATGGGCTGCAAGCAACTTCTCCCCGCACCATGTTGAGATTCAACCGTTCACAGAAGGATTGAAGAGCATCGGTTAAAATGTGGTGGGTGAAGTTGTAGGGCACTTCGTTTATACTGAGTTTGAAATAGTCTAGCAAATGTACATAATTCTAGTAGCCATGGTACCCCACAGATCCCCACTGATGATGCCATTTTGGACCCAGTCATTCTGTGGATTAGGGGGTCACGCATCCAAAGTCCTGTCCATCCCTCTTTGTTCCTTCTTTTGCACACAAACCGCGGTAATTTTGGGATGAGGCTTCGGCTCATCAGCCGACAAACCACTCTGTGGTGCAAGATCTTTGAGGCAGCTGGTTGGCCCAACTCCGTTGAATCGGACTCATTGCCAAACATCCTGGAGTGCGGGAACTGGTGGGAAAGGTGTGCCAGGTTGAAACTCTCTTCTATCACAAATTTAGATGATGTCTTTTCTTCCCAACCTGGTATCTTTCCTCTCTATATCTTGCTTGCCATGTGTCTCCTTTCAGAGTATTATATTATCTTAAGCTAGACTTGTCAAAGAAATTTCAGCAGCTGCATCCCATTCCGCTGTGCACCTTGTACATCATGATCTCCCAGTTGTCGTGACAAGAAGCGCAGCTGGCAGGGACAATCGGGGGCTCCAAGCATGGTCGGAAGCCAGCGGCACCTGAGTAGCTTTGAAGAAGAAAAAAGAATGAAAGGCTGAAGGGCAGAACACAAATACAGCTTGTTGATGCTTTTTTGCAGCTGCATGAGTGACACATCTTTCTCAGCATCTTTGATATTTTCAGCCTCGTGTGGGTTTTTGGCCAAGGGGAGCACCCATCTTGTTCATTGCTGTGACCGGATCTCTTGCCAAACAAGCGTCATAGAGCTCATACTGAACATGAGGCAAATTCCTGCAGAAAAAAAATACGCACAATGGTTGTCCAGGCAGTATCACTCGCTACATATGCACAACGTGTGTCCAAAAGCGACTCTGTACCATTTCATATCCATATCCAGGTTGATCTCCACATCCATATCGATGCCATATTCGTAGATTCACACATCTGAAAGTAGAGACTATATGCATGAGCTTTCAAATATATAGCCCCTTTTACCCCTGGCAAGTTCCGCTTTCCTTGGAGATGATACGATCCAATCTCCGCTGTACTCTTGTCCATATCGCAGTCGAGCATATACTGCATCCAGGCTGGAGGTGTGACAAATGTACCAAAACTATCCAAAATTCACCCAGTATTCATCTGAATCACAACCTCCTGGGGAAGTTGGGCATGTTCCAAAACTGCCACCTTTTTCTTTCATGTTTTTTTCCTAGGCAACCAAAATGAAACAATGGTGGGAGCTTGGTGAAATCCCAACAAAAAACGACATAGGTGAAGCCACCTCTGTGACTATGGCTGTTCACCGAAAAGTCTGCTGCTTCTGCTTTGGCCTTGGAAAATCCCCCGAAGATCAAGCTGATAGGTAGTTTATCCCATTGCTATACAGGGTTTCATACATTGCGGGTGGTGCAGGATGCCATGAACTGTATGTTGATTCTAGGCATGCTAAGCCCCAATTTTTTTTTGTCATCAAAGGTAGAAACTGAGTTTGATCACATCACTCATTTTACTGCCACCAAAGTGCCCTAGAAATGCTTGCAGCTTGCCACACTTGGAAGAGAACTCAGCTCCACACTAAGTCATCCCACAAACTGCGGAGCCAGGCCCCAGTTCCACCGCCCGTCATCATCGCTGCCTGCACCGTGGGCCTCAGTAGTTCCAAAAACGTGAAATTCTACAGTGAAGAAACCTATTACTTATGACTTGCCTTAAGGTCAAATTACACACCTAAGACTTAGACCCACCAATAAAGCCATACAGGGCCTTTAGGCCGTAAAAGTCTGCCTGGCATTTATGGCACGGCCAACTGCTCCGACTCAAAAAGTCCAGAATTTGAAAAGAAATGCTCCCTCGTGCCTCGCGCAACAATTCCAGTCGATCTACCCGTGAGAGGCCTTAAAATGAAATGGTTTTTAATAAGAAAATACCTGGTGATGATGTGGTTCTCATCTTCAAAAAATGCGAGGCACTGCAACTGGGGACACCAAACCAATGGGAAGGGTCCCATCCCTCAAGTAATTCAAGATGTGATGAAATTGCCTGAAAGCAGTCAAGGGAACTGAACAAATGCGTACAGATTCAAACAACATACATCATTCACAGGGACAAGGATCCAATATCCACGAATTCGCAGCTACTAAAATACGAAAAAAAACGAATCACCGGCCAAATGATGGCGCTCCAAGTGCCTTCCATCTCGGTCTATAAAGTAGCAGCCGTCGGCATCTTTTAAGACCTATGTGAGCCGCGCAAATCGCAAGAATAAGCAAGCTCTCTGGTCATGACTCTTGACTCTTGAACAGTATTGAGTGTATTTATATCGTGCATTTAGATACAACAAAATCTTGCAATTTTGCAATCCATTGCCATGAAAGGATATATTATTAAATATATCATGAATTGATGACACATCCAAATCCCTTCCTTTTCTAGAAGCATTCACGATTCCCATCCTTGAGTTTCCAACTGGATGCTTCCCACTAAACATGAGACCCAACCTTAGCATCCAACCTCCCTGTCCAATTTTTGAGCAACCAGGAAATTCCATGTCTCAGATGCATACATCGACTCCGGGTCTGATCTCAAAGTGGCCAAGGTGGTCATTAGCTTCCGTCCACCCTGAAATCGGCAAATTCCCGAAGCTTTAGAAAGAGGGAGCTCATATCATGTTGTATCATGATCATGTTGTATCCATGGTGTATCAACTTTTCATTCATAATTCACTCAAAAAGGAATCAAGGTTTCCAATTTCCAATAGACTTTCATGAGACAACCAACAGGCACTGAGTCCCTGACTATGTTCAAGTGAACTACGGAGGGAAATTCTGCAAGCACCTCAATGCCCAACTGCAAAGCTCCAGAAATTTAACAAATGAAAGTTTTAATGTTAGCTTGTGCTCTCCATGCCTCTCCAATGATCAAAATTCACCAGTCCTGCCTTGTCAAACGTCAACATCTGAGCCCAACTGAGCCCAATTTTGGGGGACCGCAATCCCTTTGAGGTATTTTGGGGCTCCAGGCTCCAGCATCGTCTCCGGATGCCATTTAGGACTATCTAACCTGCCAAGCACAGATTGAATGGTTGGATAGTTGAAAAAAGAAGCTTAAATGTGTCAGAAAATGTGATAAGTATGAAGTCAAGGCGATCCATCCTTTGTACTGAGTCATGTTCGAAAGGGTAACTTTGGGAGCCACCCAAACACAACAAATAACCAATTAACCGATTGCCCCATAGCGACGACTTCAACTCACCTGGTAGACTTTCGTCATCTTTGCCAGGACATTACGCGTTTCATGCATCGAATCTATGCAAAAATAAGGCGGGCATTCTTCGGTGCTCATCTCATTGGACTGGTATGAAAGTGCTTTTGGCCAGTTACTTACCGTTTGGCCATGTTGGACCTGCTGGGTAGGTGTCATCTGGATATATCTGGATGGTCACTGATAATCCTTGTCGACTGCAAGTCTAAGTTTGCACGTTTGCACGACGCATTGTATCATTCCTGGAGAAGCATGTTGTTGTCAGTATCTAGTGCGGTCTATGGGTGGCGGGATGAGCATCTGCAAATAAGAAGTGTCCTGTGGGACAAAGTTTTTAGATAGTGTTTGTTTGTCACAGTTTTGTCTATCCGTCCAATCTTTCTATCTCAAAAAATTGTACTGGACAGGAAGCGAGCGAAGTCAAAAACAAACATCTCCAGAACCCATTTGCTGAAAGAAGTTGTGCCCCTGACCATCAGTTGAGTTGAGAATCATCAAGAGCTCTGAAGACTTTGCACATGTTTTTTCGCCGCACTCTGCTGCACAGCGCTAAGATCAGTACTAAGCCGGAAGCGAATCATGTGAAACCGTGCTCCTTTTCGCTCCCTTTGTTGCCGCATCACAGCTCAGGTACCACATCATTCATCATAGAAGGCCACCAATCTGACCTTGCCATGACAAGCTTCAAAAGCCCAAAATCAATTCACAACTAACTGATCCTCCCTACATCACTCTGAACCAACCTCGATGCTCTCCCTGTCTGTGGCTGAAGGCGGACTTCCCTCGGAGATGCAACTTCTAGCAAAGTTAAAAGAAAAGACGGCTCAGGTTAACAATTCATAATGGATAATTTGTTATGAACAATTTCCACAATTTCCTACCATCAACAAAAACACTTCATCTGCATGGCCTTGTCTGCATTTGTTCAAACATTGACAGGCGCGACTTGTATCTTCAGCAGCCAGGGCTAGGACCATATCTTCAAAAGATCCATGCAAACTGAAAGTTGCCGGCACCTTTGGCCCATCAACCTCACCAAATTTGATAAAGTCTTCACCTGTCGCTCACATCCAATCGGAAAGGAAAATTGGACATAGAGGGAAGTGACCCCCTGTCACAGGGTGGAACTCAGGGACCGAGAGAGTAACCTGTGTCAGTTTGAGATTGGCAGCCCTGACTTTTCTCTAAATATACTAATATAATCCATATAATATACTGTAATGATTTTATGCTTTCATTCACCTGAATTCAGTCCAAACCTTGCAGTGCTTCAGCGGTTTTCTGATGATTATGGTTTCCCCGCAAATTGTGGCACCATTTTTTCCTCCCGGCTCTTGGTGGGCATCGCCTCGAGAATCCCAGCACTTGAGCAGCATGACTTCGTCTTTCTCCATCCTCGGCCGGGATGACTAGGGATGACACAAGGACTACGCTGTTGCATGAGTGCAACAGAGCTCTCATCCCTCCCTGGCCTTGGAAAGTAGAACCAGCGCTGTGCGTTCGAGTATCTCGCAAAATAATTTTCACCTGCCCAACAGGAGTCCAGTCTGCTGGATGCCAAATTACAACAAACTTAAACGCAACGTGCTTTTCCCAAATAGCGAGGGCTATGGGGGGTTCTACTTAAAGCAAATACGGGGTGAGCATTCGCTGAATCTTTGTCCCTTCATGAGTCGCAGGGTGTCTACCCGCCAGCAGTGTGATATCGGGGTGTGAAAGCACATCACGCTAAGATCCGAGTTGGGCGATGACTATGCATACAGAGTAGGTACTCATCTATCTTATACCTTTCTCTAGATTGTCTTGTCCTTGATATTATGCTATCTGGGGTCTCTGCTGATGTTATTTGTTTTTTGTTTGTATATATTTATAATAATTTGCAAGTTGAATGTTCAAATCCCATGGCCTACACGATCTGCGTATCTGATTTCGAAAACGATCAAGTCCTCCACTGCCTCCGCCGCGGATCATGGAATCTTCCCAATTGTCTCAGCATTTTGGTGCTTCCCTGGGTTGAAAAACATTAAACCGTCTATTTCCTTCTGCAAGATGAGTTTGAACCATGCTTACACACCTTGTCGGGGCTCTGCATTGAAAAGTTCCCCCATTCTCACCATCATGGGCCACCACTTCTTTCAATTTCAACAAATCTCATGGCCACTTCAAATGTCCCAAAATCATCTATCATACGGCAGCATTGCAGATCTTTGGAGAAGCATGTTTGAACAAAAATAAGACGTTCATCCAGTATCATCCAGTTTCAAATCAATATCACTACCGGGGCTTCGAGCCAACGATTTCGCATCACAGGCAGCCAGGGGGAAGCATTCTACAGGCGACTCGGCTACATTCCGCCAGACCTAGTGAGTATCCAAGGGAGCAGGTCTTAAGTGGTTTGGCTTTTATGCGCATAAAAAACCAAATCACATGCGGTCTTAGGGACTCTCCATGACCTTTAGTCTCTGTCGGTGGAGCCTTTTTTTGTGTTTCTCACACTGGCAAAACGCAGGTTCAAAGCTGAGATCTCCACATTCACAAAAATCCATCTCTTCTTTAGCAAACCTTCCTGAAGCAAACAGATGTTTTTGTTCACATAGTTTTCAGAACACCAAAACGAAAAGGTGACAACTCCATTGCTTTGTTGGGTTCCCAACGACTTCTGTAGGATCCAATAAGCTCGTTCCAGTGGTGTCATTTTTACTGGCTGGCTTGGCAAGCCTGCAAATGGGCGCGTGAAAAAAGATAAGTTGTTAAAATAGAATGAAGTTGCTCCAGATTCCATTAAAATGTTGAGTGCAGCTCATCAATTACACAAGGATCTGTATACATGTGTGTGTGTTTTAAATATATATATATATATAATATGTATATATAGCCATGCGTACATGATTGCATATGTACATATAACTAAGTAATATATGTATTATGTTTATATATTATAGATACAGTATTTGGAGGATCCAAGTTCAATCAAAGTTTGTTGGTCCTGGGCAAGGATAAGTATGGTGGTCACAGAAGCTCCCTTTGTTTCATGTTTGAGTTTGCCAACAATGCTGAGGAGTAACTGTCGGATTCGCTGTGCGGCAGAAGTGAGGGTGTAATCCTTAGCAAAAGTCAGACTTGAGTGTAGTCCCAGTATTCCCAATGTGAAACACACAAGTTTCAGTTTCCAAGATAACTTTTGGAATACCATCCTCTTTGTACAAGAAAACAATTCATCTTCGCAGAAGCTGTCCTTTGAGGGTTTTGTGGCATGGTTATGAATCACCGGCACCCCACCCATTGGCAGGGCTAGGCCACCAACTCCCCTAGTGCGACCAAAACGGCATTGTGCACTCCATAAGTCACCAATGGCTCCTGCACAGCGCTGCCACCTCGCAGGCCTCAATGAAAGGGAGAACATTTGTGTCCAACACCATCCAGAAGGCCCTTGCTCTGCGATGAATCGTCTCTAGAATGATTCCCTTGATAATATATGATAATATCATATATTTATAATATTCCTTGGAGGCTTCTTTTTGCCAAATGGAGCCGTGTAAGAAATACTGCTACAAATTCCGCACTGTTCACCTACTGGAGGCCCTTGACATCAAGCTTAGCAGGAGAAATCCTGAATGGAAATGATGCGAGAATTCCGCGAATGATATGGACAATTTTGTGGGGAATCAGGCAATCAAACATATCGAACGCTGGATTGCCATTTGGTTACGTTTCTTGAGGTCGTCTAGGCCATTCCAACGACTGGTCCGGCTGCCAAATGGGGTGCCCCACGATCGCCCGCCTGGCTGTTTGAAATTTTCCGAACAAACCAATCCGAAGTCATCAAGTGGCCTCCTTCCCTCCTCCCTCCTCCTCCTCCTCCTCATCATCATCATCATCATCATCATCATCAGCATCAGCAACAGCATCATCAAAGAAGAACAGCAAAATTGTTGCTATTCATCATCGCCATCACTTCAAGTCCATCTCCAACCAGTTTCATTTGGAGGGTGTCCTTCCAAAAACAATATCATCATTCATGATTCCTCATGACATTTCCAGGTTTCTGTGAAATCATCACAATTTCAGCGTTGAATCTCACCCACCAAGCACTTCTCCAAGTTGTCCCTTCCTGCTTGCGTTGCTTTGCCCGCAAGTTGTGATCAAAGGCAACTGCTCTTGACGCGCCCGTCGCTTCTCTCACTATGGCCTGCAAAAAAAAAAGAGAACTCATGACACCTCCCTTCATGATTCCATGCGAACATTTAGTGGTAGATTCTGCGAGATGTTATAATGATTTCTGGAATGTTCAGACTCTGGTTTTGCAATTCTGAAGGAGATCGATTCGTTCGGCCTCACACTCAGCATAGTATGAATTGATGACCTGGTCGTGGTCATAATAGTCAATATGCTTCCACACCTTGGATCGGATCACCAGATAAGCCGACCCCAAGCTTTGACAAAAAACTGTTAGGGCTCCAGGCATGCGGAAGAAGACAGAAGCCATTGTTATCCAAAGTCAGTGCTTCATCTCGCCCACTCTGAATTTCCACCTACCAAAGGTTCACCAGCTTGGCTTCGTTCGGTTTTACCAGTTAGGCAACCCATCCATGAAGATAGCACGGCTATAGGTCACGGGAGTTTTCACGACCGGGTGGCCTCCAAACCAACAGGGTCGGTTCCAAAGAACTCACCATCTGAGCCCAAAAGATCTCGATTTGTACCAACCTTTCCTGTACTCAAAATGCTCCTGGGCACCTGCCACGGCAGGAAAAACTGCAGACTTTATGGAGTTGGACCGTTGGACCCTACAATTCTGTTGATGTTGTGTTCATGACGGGCCTTGTCACTTTGGAAGTAGAGCTTTCCTTTGGTGCTCACCTCCCAAGACCCCTCAAGCCCAAGTGCTTCATCTTAAAGTACATCCCATGTGCCCAAGCCTGTGTGGCAATAAACCTTCTGCAGGTCAAGTTGGCTCTTGAAGCTGCTCGGGCAAACATGGCAGAGTGTAGGATAGTGTGTAAGATGCTGTTTTGTTGACCGATAATTTTCCAACGTTGCCCATTTGCACTGAGTGCTGATGGTATCGATGGATTTTTTGTCATCCGTGTGAATGCTCTTGCAACAAGTACATGAGTACATGTCAAAGCTTGCACCTAGACCGTAAAAATCAAGAAACCTTGGGCCAAAGTGCTCAGCTTCAATTTTGCTTGAGTAGAGTAAACATCATAAACATCAGCAAGTAACGTCTGCTGAATCAAACTTTCAAAAATATCCAACAGATCTATGACAAGCGGAACTGGAGTGCTGTGCCTGCAGCTTTTTGGGCAAGGCTTGCATGACTCAAAGCATGGCTGATGCATGCCAAAATGGGGAAGGTGAATGTCGTATGACAGTTGAGTGCCATTGTACATCTGGGAACATGTCGGTATCAACCTCTATGTCCCCAGAGACCATGCTTCAAGCTGCAAGGAAAAAAGGACCCCTTGGAGAGCCTCTCAAGGAGATCAACCGTCTGATGGACCTCTCGAGGAGAACCATCGGACATGGCGCAGCATCACCTCCTTCGGAGGTGATGCCTCATGCTAAGCATGCGCCACCAATTAACTGTAGATTATTGATTACAGTATTCACTTCTGGCAACTGGTCCTCTGAAGACTGTAGACCTCATCCCAATCACCGATACAAAGTCCGATCCAGATCCGATCTACAGCTTTTTTTCGACTAGGCTCCTTTCCTGGAAATGAGAGTTTTAATCTAATGCCAATGCCTATGTGTATATATATATATATATATATATCTGTTGTATGCACATATTAGTTTCACTTCTACGGATTCTAAATGGTGCCAGTATCAAGCAAAAAAGATCTGCTACCAAATAACAAAAGGAAACATATTTGGGAAACAGATCATTCATAAAGTCCTTCATCTTCCCTCTTTGACTCATGCACTCAATTCACTGCTTGTTGTGACCGTTTTTAACCCGTTGTTGTCAGTCCAAGTTGCGACCAGGTCTGGCACTATCTACTAGATCACAGGAGTAGAGAGGGGCATCTGGCAAATGCAAAGGCCAATCTGGTGAGTCTTTTCTGGTTGGTCATGCTGGTCATGCTGGCAAGATGAAGCAAGGACAAAAAGGCAATCCCATCTCATTGTACTGGCTAGGTTGAAGTTTGAAGAGATATCTACTATGGAATATGATAATTTCTAGAACTATGGAATCGGAATATAATAAATCTAGAGGGCAGTACAATCCTTAATTGACAAAAACTAAACAGGGCTTCTCTTGTAGCTCAGATGTACCTTCATTTCAGGGTCTGGTGTCCCAAGCTTTCAGGAAGGTGCGTAAGATCCTGGGCCGTATGTTTAAGACATAGAGTTTGGGATCATTTCAAAAACACTCCAAGGCAGAAAGCATATATCAATTCTAGATGTCCAACCAACCCGTCTCAATCAACCCGTCTCAATCAACCATTCGCTTCAACCATGGCAGCAGCACTCCGAATCGGCCACCCATGCTCATGGTTCCATACGCTGTTGGTGGCAGCCTTCAGCATTCGTGAAAAGCTGGCCACAAAAAGCCACAGGGCTCACAAGACTGGAAATCTAGGACAGCTGTACTCACGCTGAATAATTCCAAACTCCAAACATATTTTTCACGTCCATTTCTCACACATTCCTTACGAACAATGCTACTGTATGGGAAGAGAGGTAGAGAATCAGGTGCAATAAAATGAGTCCAAGATGCAACTCTTCCGTAAACTAAAGCTTGTACTTGGTGAATAAATCCCACTCATAAAACAGAATTTCAGTCCCACAAAAACCCACAGTGTTCGAGGCATTTAGGGCACTCCCAACTCCTCTCGGTCGCCCTGCTGACGGTTGGACAGGCTTGATGACCTCGACTTTGGACAGTTTGGGTGAAGTTTCCAGCGACGCGGCACTAGATATAGAGCAAAATGTTCTCGTAATGTACTGTTTTACGTCACATATACTCCATGATATGTCTACATCTCGCTAGTTTGCAATCAAAAACAACGGATAGAATTCACACAAACACATACAAATACATGTAAAGTCACATAAATGTAAAATCTATGATACAATAATCAATACATGTAGGCGGATTCTAGAAATATTCACCGCTGAGACCAAAAGGTTGATTGAAGTCCAAATTCAATAGAGCGAGGAAAAATGTATAATGTCAGATAATAATGATATTAGTGTAAAAAGATTTTGCAGGGTGAAACATATACTACAACAAAGCCCATGGCGAGAAAAGTGTTGATCCCAAAAGTGAAGTAAATAGATAAACCTATCAAGTTCAGATTGTGTTGTGCGCGTCTATATACTGTAGATATCATGTGCATATATGTTTGTACATAGATATGTATATCTATCCCTGATGCATATTCATACTTTGTGATAAGTTCTAAGGTCTGTATATGTTGTATATAGACATAGACAATTAGATATATTTCTTAAATGTATGTATAATCAACAAACGTCCAGCTCCAGAATAGATCTTCGCATCCCTTTCAAACAAGAAACTCGTCCGACCACTCAACCCCATCGCAAACTCGGTCGCCGGGCGGTGACGGTGCTTTCAGCCACAACTGACTCGCCAAATTCCTTCAAAGCCGAGCATCAAACACCTTCCCTGGATGCCTTGAACAAGCTAGCCCCATATGGCTTGATTGCCGCGGTGTTGCATTGACTTGAAGTCTGGACCACTAGATGCTAGATGATTGTGTATGAAGAAGTGTATGAAGTGTAGATCAAATGTCGCTGGGAACCAGAAATTTGGAGTTCCCCATGATTCGTTTCCATGACGCATGATGCACTGGAGGGACTCCTGCTTCAACAGGTGAAATCAGTGTCACGCATGTAGAATTTAGATGTGCTTTTTAGTTATGATAAACAGTGCTTGCATGTATCTCTGCCTGCCTGTCTGCCTGCCTGTCTGCCTCGCTGTCTGTCTGCTTGGCTGTCTGTCTCTCTGCATGCATGCATGTATGTATGTATATAATGTATACAAGAAAGAGGAGACGGATACATACACGGGTACCGTAGACAAAGTTGTTTTTTAAGTATTATCGATGCAGACTGCAGAAGGCTCCCTGAACCTCAGCATTGACAAAGACGGCAGGGCTTGATACATGGAACATGCTACCGTACTGGAACGATCATGCGCGCCTTGGCTCCTTTGAAAAATGTTCATTAAAAAATGAGCTTCTGCACGTTTTGCTATCTCTTCGAGACATACCACTAACTAAACTGTATAATAGTCAACAATAATAACAATAAATATTGATAATAACAACAATAACAATAAGAATGATAGTTCGATACTGATGATCATAATAAATGCTTAATACCCAAGAACTTTGTTCCGCAAAATTCTTTGAATCTCAAAAATCCCAGAAACCTCACAGGTTCCCAGAAGGTGCCTCTTGCTGCTCCTGTCTTCTGCTACTATGATTGGAAGCTCCTGGCCATGGAATCCACGAATTCGCATGAATTGTTGGAAAATCCCATCGTGACTCGATTCAACCGATTCGACCCACCTGGTTGATGAAACGAAGTTGCTCCAAAAGTTCTTCGGCCTGTGGCATCTCTTTGAATTTCACCTCATCCAAGAACATGCACCAAAAAAGCTTCATGTGCCAGATTCCCTCCATCCAAGAATATATACATATAGTATATATGGCTATACACCTGTTGACTCCATCATGACCGTCAAAGCATAGCGGTTATGCAGCTTGAGGGTCTAGCTGTCTTCACTGCAGATGGTGCTACCATTCCGACCAGGGAGGTATGAGCCTTGACACTTTTTGTGGCGTGGATTCCAGCCAATTGTTGCAAGTTGGTATCTAACATCTGAGGTGAGCTCTAATAACAGACTGGTTTTGCAAAGTGTGAATCTTGAAAGGAGCAACGTTCAAAAACCCTTATGACATTTCATTATACTGATTGGTTCATGGGGATCCTTATAATTGTCTTATCATATTGCCTATACAACTGGGTAGTATGATCCCCCAACAAAAAAAACAAATAACCAGGGTCAACTGGTCTCTGCTCAGCTTTCACATCTGAGCTTCATGCTGCTTCCATTTCCGCTGCAGAGTCACCCAGGACAACTGGAGCCGAGAAAACACATGTTTCAGCATCGCTTTTCACCAAGAATCCCATCGATCCCTTGAAGCCCTAAGAATTCCAACATGTATAGGTAGTCAATAAAACTGCATACCCCCCTGAAAACTCCCGGAAAAAAGAAATCTAGGGAGGTCTTAAATGCGTTTTTCAACATCCACTGAGGCTCAAACCAAGATGCATCCCTCCAGGGGATAAGGCGGTCGGTTGCCATGGTGCAATCACCTTGCATCAAAACAATGTACAGACTCAAGGAATAAACAAAATCAGAAAAATAAACTTGGTTGTTCGACAATTTTTCCAGATATTTGCAGGCCAAAGTTTGAGGAATCACTGGAATCACTCCCAAATTTTGGCATTAAAACGTCCATCCTCCTGAGTATTTCCTTCAACCTCTGGCGCCTCGCGAAAGGCCTCGCGCTTCCAGGCGAAAACATCTCCTGGCCAACTCTGCTCCTGATTCGCCATGGTTTTTTGGTCCACTGAGACTATCCAACCGAATTCTGGGTTGAGTTCTTAGTTGATTTCTGAGTCACTGTCGATTTTGACATCCTTCAAACATAATGAATGAGTATGAATGAGGTATGTTTGTGTATCAGCCGGATTGCACAGATTTTGCCCATCAACTGAACAATTGTATCGTTTCTAGGTTCTGAAATACACCCGTCTCAACATGCAAAGCTGCAGGCAAGTCTCAAACAGCTTTCGCGCTGACACAACACGGATTCGCGACCTTGTCCCCAGCACCCCCGACTCGAGACGATAAAGCTGGGTGTTCATTTTTTGCCCCTACACTCCACCATAACACCTCCTTACAGACTTACCCACACAAAATAATGCAATCATTTTTTGTTCATCACCTTTTGGCTCCATCGAAATTCCTCTCAATAAAAAACACCCATTGCATAAATCACAGAAGCCATTAGCCTTACACACATAAATACCACTCCAAGTCGAGGCACAAAAGGGGTAGCACCCGCGGCAAGAAGCGGCGCGTGCTCTCGGTCACCCAAAGCCTTGAATCCAAAAACTGTCGCCGTCACGGCTTCGTGAAATAGGCTCAGAAGCGCCTCTGTTTTGCTTGAGAAAGTAGAATCATCTCTGCATAGTCATATATACACATTATGTATAATATGTATATATATATACATGGTATTGATACATGTTGTTCTAATACTCCTTTCAATGGTTTGTCATCTCTCAGTTGTAAGATTTGAATCATAAACATCTTCCAATGCTGCGCATAGTCGATGCTGGCTTTGAAGCCGTCAACACAAACTCTGATCTAGTCAAAACCGAAAGAAAAAGGAATACTTTACAAATGAAATGTCTTAATCAACTCTATTGCCAAAATCACTTTACATTTTAAATTAAAATATATTAAAATGTATCTTCTCGCTATCATCATCATCATCATCATCATCATCATCATCATCATCATCATCATCATCATCATCATCATCATCATCAGATAACATCATCGTCATCATCATCATTTGGATAACTTACCGGCCAAAACAACGACCTTCTGAGGTTCTGTCTCATCAGCATTGGTTACAATGCAGGTCTCGCCCAGTCGCATGGATGTCGTTAGCACCTCCAGTCGCTCCGTCGGGAGGCGGAAGATTTGATGATTTGGGCCACTACAAACCAAAGTACTGACAGACTTGCCCCTTGGGGCAAAACAATGACAGAAGTTGAAGGGATCCCAAAGCTTTGGTATTCTTGATAACTGTTGCAATCTCCAAATATCCCGCAAGTCACAGTTCATCCAAATAAATATGTATAAATACATAATATTCTATTTACATACATTACATACATCCTTAATTCATCTTACATCAACATTCCTTGGTTGGAAATGATCACTCGAAAAAAATCTTCCCAGCCATTGCGGCCGCCACCTGCTCCACCAAGGCTTCGAGCTGCACAAATTGATGGGACCTCTTCAGCTGTTATAACTGCAGATTCATTCTGTTCGCTGTAGATTTTTTGTGAAGAAATATGTTGATTCAGTTGATGCAATTTTCCCCATTTAGTTTGAGGTTTTTTTTCTCACGTTTTCTCTTGTTGACTTTTTATGAAAGCAAGTGTAATGTTGATAGATCTCACAAGTCCCGTCACAAAATTGGACCTGTTATGAAGTCAGCAAATTTGCAAAAAAAAATCTCTGCGCATCTGCATCTCGAAATCTATCTGCGACAAGATGAATTCTCTCGAAATATGGAGAAAGAGGGGGAAAGCTTTGGAAACAGCATCAAACCTTAGCCAACCTGGCAGCATCTGTCTGAGTGTATGACAGAAAGTTGCCAGAATTCAGGGCTGAACTGCACATCAAGGTATCGTCCTTAATGGGGTGCCATCTTCGATTCCCAGCTCAAACGGCTAAGGCGAAACAACCAGATATTGAAAACAAGGATCTCTGCCATTTTGACTGAGAATCTTTATGAATGTTCCATTTTTTTACAGCCGCGACTCGTTCAATAGAGTTCCTGCCCGGGACCGTGGCCCCCGGCCCAGTCAAAAATCAGCAGTGTGGAGGGTTTAGGTAGGCCTCGCATTCATTGAAAATTGAAACCCTGCCTTTTGCGAATCAAACACAGGCAAATCGGCAAATCTGCAAATCATTCATTTGTCGTAAAGTCTAAGTCAGTTTGGCGCAACATCAATGTATTTCAAGTTGGACACCGGCAGCAAACATCCAAGGACCCCAACTCGGAGGTGGAGACACCGGGCTGCCCAGTGAAGGGTATCGAAAGCTTTCGGATGTACCTGCTGAATTTCATCTGAATCTTGGGCTGCACCCATTGCTCAACACAATAAACAGCCTTTTGAATTGAATCGAGTATGGTATCCAATTTGTTTCTTTTCAACTTTCACCACTTGGGTTCCTACCCAAACATTTCAAAACAAGCTGGCGCACTGGCGGTGGACAAAGTATCTACTGCTCGGTCGCTGAAAGAAGCGAAGCGTGTCCTTAGCGAAGCTCTATGACCCTTCGGCACTGATATCTGACTCTCTCAACACATGAATCTCCACAATTTACTAGCATACTGAGCATACTGCATACAGAAACCATCACAAGTTGTCTTCTCAACATCTTATTGTTGCAAAAATGCATCAAAAAAAACATCTTGCCAGCTAAACAAGAGCCTTGAGCTCCCAACTTTGAGTGAAACAGCTCATCAAAAGGGTCACGACCTGCAGAATTTCTCGGTTTTCCACGGGTGTTTTACCACACTTCCAACAAATGACCCTTGAGGTGCCAGACCATATGCCAATGCGTGGAAGGAAGGCATCAAATTCGAATCCAATTCACGATCTGGGAGTCCTTTCGAAGGGAAAAAGATTGTCCTCTAAAAGTGAAATATGAAGAAAAACTCGCTGAAAGATCATGAAGATCTTGGAAAATGCTGCAAAGAAGAGCCTTGGAGAATCTGCCGGCCTNGCATTAGCCGGAGGCTGATAAATATGGTTTCCTTTCAACATGGAGAAAAGGGCCACAGTTTCCGAAACCCTCACGGATTAACAAAAAAATGGTGGGACGGGCTGCTACAGCACCAAGTCTTGGATCGAATCTCTACCTCCGCACGACTCCAGGGTTCCAAATCTCACATCGTGGATGGGTACTTTTGAAATGTATTTGGATGGTGTTATACTAATTTCAGTGATAACATGGCTCGCAGTAGTTACTAAGAAATGATATAGTATTGTATAAAACTCATATACATTATGTCACTATAGAAATCCTGAAAATGTTGCTGCAGGGTCCTGGGCGAAATGCCGGTGTCGGTGTTTCCGAGAGCGGCATGTCTCTAGGTCGAAAGGAACCTAGCCGATGCATCAACACTCTGTTCGAGGTTGACCTCATTGAAAAACAAGAAGGTTCATAACTTCCTGGGACTTCACGGCTCATGAGGGAGCGTTAAGAGATTCTATTTACCCAAAATATACATCTTCATGTAAATATGAGTAATGAAATTGCTCATATTTGGGTCATAATGCATGTCTATATATTGTATACTGTATATTTCGAATGACAGATATTGTACGCATATTTCTTAATCATCTGGTAAAAGGTGCGATAACTCACCCGACTCATCAACCTCTGTGGCCTCCTCCAGACGGCTGTAAAGTGGGAGCGCGTAGCCATGGATCCTCCCTGTAGGGGAAGCCTCCGGCTGGAAAACTTACACTACTTACACTACAAAACGACGGCTCCATCATGATCTGGATCAGAATCGCCCCCCCCAGAAACTGCCTGGAGAGGGAGGGTCCATCGCGTTCCAGTCTGGTGGGGCCTCAATCATGTGCGTTCCAGGCTGAGGGCAGAAGTCGAATCACTCAACAATCGAACAAAGTCAACATACCCCAAGCTGCCAGTGGACTATGAAATCTAAGACCCTTGCATATCTTCCGCCCGGATATGGCACTTGGTCCCTGGTACCGGTCACAGGGAATGAGTAAAGCAATCCTTTCACTCATCTTTGTCAGACGAACTTCAGATATCATGATACAACATATACAATCTATATCAAGATCAATATGTCCATATGTTGTAGATATCTTTTCTGTTCTGGTGGAATTTTCCTATAGAAATAGAAACAACAAACTCATAACATCCCAGACAGCAACAAGGCAGCCAGGCTGTGCAGGTGCATAACTTGCATAGCTTCGTGCCTTGGACGGCTCCAACCAAAAACATATCCAGCTGAAAAAGACGGAAGGCAAACCAACTCCGGTTTGAATGTTTCAGGATGTTTTTGCTGTTTTTTTTGCAAATTGACACAAGGTTCTTCTTGCAAATGATTCGAGTCCCTTTTGCAAAGACTTTCAAGTGGGAAGAATGACAAAAAAGTTTGCTGCTTCTCCCAACGGTTTGATTAACCACCCTGACAGATGAAGAAATCATGCACCACTTCAACTTCGTGTGTGAAACCCTTTGAGAATACACCAATTGGAAATTGGAAAATAGTCTCATCATACCAAAATCCAACACATTCTCACTAGCATTCAGATTTATCCCACCAAGAGCATTAGGCACCCTCATCCTCAGCTTCACACACCAGACATGCCATTCATAGCTGGTGTCCGCCGCTGATCCATTTGCCAGTAAGGTTCCTCGGCAGACCATGTTCGATCAATACTGAAGGACTCAGAAAATGTTACAATGATACTATGATTGAACTCAACAGTATGCTTTTGTCGGATCTAAGCAACTGACTGGGAAATCTAAACCCATGTCCAAGCTTGTAAATCATAAGAATGAACGCCGACTTACGGACTGAAAGAAACGAGGTGCCGATTTGTGTGCACCAAACATCATCGATTTGCAAATCAACATTCATCATTCTTCCTTTACTTCTTGCTTCCCATGTTCATCATGTTCATCCTACTCAGGCGCCAAGCTACTAGTATTTCTCCATGCTGAGCAGAGGTGGTCCCTCCCATGAAAACAGGACGCGCGCCGTCCTTAGCACCTCTTGAAACCCTGAAAAACGCCAGCAGAGATGCAGTTCAATCCACTTCGGTAGAGCCACCAAAAACACACAATCAATGGAAGGCATGGCCAATGTATCCAATGTATTTGATGACCTTTCGACCCATGCAGAAGCTCAAAAAACAATTGCGAATTAAAATGCTCAAACGCAACATGCAGGCAGCATTGGCTGAATTGCGAAACTAAAACTTCGTTCCAAGGGTTTTCATTGTGGAAACCATCCAAAAAAATAAAAGCAGGAATCTGTTGAATCTGTTGCACTACGTTTTGGAAGACTGGGATGGAATGATTCGAATCAAATCCTTGGAAAATCTCAGGTAGACTTGCTGCGAGTCATCCCAGATCGACGTCTGGGCACACGATGCTGCACCTGGTGATGCATCCCTACCCAAAAAGTGTACGATCATGTAAGTATATATATATAAACGTTAAACTGTTCATTGTGAAAGTATGGCAAAGTTGATACTTAGGTTTGGCAATGCAATAATTTTCAAAAGAATTTTGAATTCTACTCTCCAGTGAGATCCTGACTGACCGTGATGATCGACTGCGCTGTCGGGGACGCTCCCAGCTGGTTTCTCCGGTGACCACATTGTGGTAATACCTAAGCCGCATTTGCTTCTGGCGTGATTTGTGTTCAAGAGGGACATATCTGATATCACGGTCTGATATATCTGATATCATGCAAAATCACAGATTATCACAGCAATCACTTTGTCTGCTTTTTTCCGTCAACAAGACAGCTCCATTTTTTGTCGTGGCTTCAACATTGAGGACAGCCGACAGCCGGGAGGTATGGAGAGATTGTGAGAAGTGAAAACCTTTTGGAAAAACTTTTAAAAAAAAGCTTGGCATCACTGCGCCCACTGAGTTTGGCAGCGTGATATCAGTGTTTACCACTGTTCACGGCCGACGCCAAGGGTCTTTGGTGATCCTCTACGGGAACGGTTCCTTCGGACTCTGTCCCCGTCTCCCCTGTCTCCCGTGTCTCCCAGCTCAAAATGAGGTCACTGAGACTAGTTGACACACTTCTGTCACGAACAAGGTCCGCAGCTGTTTTGCCCCGGGCATTCTTGAGATCCAAGCGTGCTCCTGCATGCAATAGGACAGATGCAGCTTCCAAGTTCCCAACCAGAAGGCTCATCATCAAGGGAGTTGAACCTCCTCTGTGGTAGAACAAACGTGTGAGTGCTGAAGGACTCAAGCGATGACGTGCGCTCATGATATTCTGGACCAGCCACCATCCTGTATCCTTCAAGGTCACCCGACACTGCCGATTCACATCAGCTGAAGCGTCCAACAAATAGGAGATGGTGCTAGCATTTGCAGAGCCTTCCAAAGCAACATGTAAGCAAAATTGTAAGCTGAAATCTGAAGACAAAGATTGATCTTGATTGAAATGCACAGGGAAGAAGGAAGAGATCACTTTCATGACTCCGATACTGTTCCAAGCGGCAGCTGTAGCGAATGGATGCAGACCTGGAAAGCAAGTTATGTTCGGATCAATCCTGGCCTCGCAAAGGATGCGAGCTCCCTCCACGTTGTTGGTCAGGCTAACTGCATGCAAAGCGGTGCCCCCAAATCCATCTTTCGCATTGATGTTGGCACGAGCTGACAAAAGAAGTTCCACGACTTCATTGCTGTGCACTGCACTTGCGAGAGATAGCACTGAAATATTGGGGGCGAGAAGAAAGGCATCCGACTTCGCCTTGGACTTCTCTTTGGTTGCTTTATCTTGGACATTTGCCCTGCTGTTCAACAGGGCCTTGACCAAGACTGCATCCCCCTTCACGGCAGCATAGCATAACGGTGACCACCCAGCTGAATCACGCTGCGAGATGCTTTTGAAGCGTGTAAGTTGCAAGAACTTGGCTGTGAGGTCAGATGAATCAAATGAATTGAGACCTCTGGGCTCTTCCAAAGGAATCAACCCTTCAATGGGTTCTACATCAAGACCATCCAGGTAGAGGTGCGAGATGCTAAGCCAGAAGCGGTACTTCTCAAAATTCTTTGAGTCTAGGTAATTCAGCAGCTTCTTCTCGAGCATTCGAACCAGTACTTCACTGATCTTTGTCTTGTCCTCGTCAAAGGTAAACTGTCCTCTACCAGGAGGTTTGTGCTGGTTCAGGAACTCTTTCCCACAAAGCGTTGGGTGATCCGCATCATCCACACGAATCACCAAGCCATCATCACGGGCCAAAGCCCTGGCCATTCGTTCCAGGCGACACCAACCGCGATCACTCCAACTGTTGTAGCCCAAGACTGTTCCCTCAAGGTCTGCATGAGGAATGGAAGGACAAAGGATGACAAAAAGGTCGGCTTCTGCACAATATGAGGGTATAGATCCAATGGCTAATGCTCTCTTTTCTGTGGCACTGATGCCAGTACCTTGAGGGACACTGAAGTAGTCATACCAAATGTAGAGACTTTGTTGGTAGAAAGCAGTTGTGGGGCACTTGACACGACCCCCGTATAGCTCCACCACTGGTGGGAGGTGTATTTTACTCTGGCCCGACACGAGATTTTCCAGGCATTTCTTCAAGACTCCAAGTTGCTTAGCAGCTGGATCTGGATGTGAAAAGCTAGCCCATTGGTGGGACACAAAGATTGCTTTGCCCATCCCCGCGATGAAGTTGTAGAGTTCACCTCTGTCGAAGAGTTCTTCATGACTTCTAATTTCTGTCATGCTTAAGAGCGTCTGCAACAGCACGGTAAACATTGGAAATCTTCGCAGAGATCCACTGTGCTCACTAACCATCCACTGGCCTCCACCATGCATGGTTCAAAAATGGATCACTCTATTGACTTTCTAGTGACCTAGTGCAGAGAATTTGAGCATCAAATCTTCGGATAGAACCTGGAAATGTTGCCTTGAATGAGCACCCAACCAAGTGATTAGAGCTGACAACGCGGTTTTCTGATGTCGTACTGTCACAATTTCCTGAAGAGTTTTGTGTCCTGCATCCATGAATCAACACAATCAGAACCCATCAGATCTCAGTATCAGCCGGTTAAGGACACCGCCATCTTCCACTGGGTGCATGAGCCACCAATTGCCATGGTCGTGCAGGTACTGGTGGTCGGTCACGCATCAAAACCGTGGGCCTAAGAACGTCTTACAAGAGCGGCTGGTTGCCAAAATTCATGCACGCAGATCGGCAGCGAATATTTGCAGACGCATCCCAACCCATACCCTGGACCAGGCCGCCAGACAACTCCCAAGTTGTGACGTTCGTGACCTGGAAGCTGCGCTAGCTCAGTTGGTGTTGCAGTATTGTAGTTTAAGCTGTTCCCTACCCTTGCCGTCTTGGTGAGATTGACAAAAGGTGTGCTATGTTTTGTGCACCAATCATTTTTTGATCTCGCCTTTAATGGCAGAGATCCTCAACAAAGTGTCTGAAACTGCATGAAAAACCTAAATCCTCATCTCAACTGGTGCATGAATTCTGCACAGTACTTCCCAACATCTTGCAACAATACTGGGGTTTGTTGTGGCTGGAGGAGAGTGCTTTGGAATTGCTTGATATGACGCTGACACAGACACTTCCATGTTTGTGACGTTTGTTACGTGCCTCGTTGTGATAGTACCAATTGCCTCACACGGCCATCAGGGAAACAAATGCACAAAATTACTCGAAACAAAATAATTTTGAGACCTAAAGGTACAGATCCTTCAGTCCCAAATATCAAAGCTCTGCCAAGCAAAAACAGCTGAAATTCCACACCTGAATCAATGTCCAGGTAGCTGCGCCAAGGAGCAGGTGGTGTGGGAGGCCTGTCATTCAGCACGATCCCAGTGCAACTTGTTTCCAGATGTTTCCAGGTTGTTTCAGGGGAAACAAAGCGAAGAGCACCTGGCAGCTTTAGCACTGGCCGCCATCGTCTGCTTCTTGGCTTTCTTCAAGCTGACCCGCCTTTTCCGAAGTTTTTTAAAGGGGCCGTTCTGCCACATTCAAACAGCTGGAAGTGGGGATCCGGTCGCCTGGTAACTTGTTCCTGCTGACGACGGAGCATCTCCACCCTCAAGTCCTCCTCACCTGAGATATAGATTGACCATCATTGAGATACAACATTTTTTTTGGTAACATCATTACCTCATCTAAGTACTTGTAGATACTACATTTAGACCTTTTTGTTGATGTATCTGCCAAACTTTGGAGAATTGGCACCGACTCTTAGGCAAAAAAAAATGGGGATCAACCCGCATCAACCCCCATCAGATTGGGAGGTCAGTTCTGGGTTGCCACAACTTGGCGCTTGACGCCCAAGCTCCTCTTGAAGCTTTCGCAAGTCCTATCGCTGAGACTTTTGCAAAGGCAAAATCATAGCGATAGCCGATTGCCATTCTCACCAAATTTGAAAAATATGCAGCCATTGGATGGTAGGCAAAGTCACGCTCAAGAGAGACTCAAAAGTCTTTCGGATGCTAGGAAAGGTATCCTTCAAAAGAAGTGTGTTGATATTGGCCCATAGAGAGCTGACGAATGTCCTCGACCTCTTGACGTCGTAATTCAGCAATCTCGTCATCAATCTGTTCTGCCTGCATACTAGAAAGGATTTAAAAATAGAGTTCTGCCCCCTTTTCATCCCCTGTATGGAAATCAATATCATTTCCTTACAGGTTTTGTCAATCACATACAGTATATTTTGTACTCTCCACTACTACGCTGCGTACTCTTTCTCAAAGCCGTTGCTGGTCGTGTTGGAAAATTCCAGCCTGAGACTTGTCTCCCGAAAAGAGCTTCTGAAGGAGGGACAAAGCCTCGATTTCGGAGCGTGTTGGAAGGCTAACCGAAATCCTCGTCATCAGACGCCCCCAAAATGCTGGTCAGTTTCGTATTGGAAAGGTGACACTGTGTCTTTTAAAACTTATCAAACTTCCATGCTTTTCCCCTCATTTGCCTAGAGAAAAGAAAAGACATACACCTGCAGATTAGCCTGTTGACAATACTTTGCACAGTGTTATTGGCCACCGTTTCACCTCTCTCCCAATTGCTGAATCATCGAAGCTCAAGCGGCCTTCACAGAAACGCGGTAAAGCCTGGGCTTTCTCAGCTCACAGGCGACCTTCACAAGTTCAGTGGGCAAATCTTAGTCAATGAAGAAAACGACCGCCTTGATTTCCTTTGCTCAGCGATTTTTCGAATTTCGTGTCTACAAAGAGACACTAACCTCTTTGCTTTAAATTTTGTAGAAGAACATCTCCGATTTCTCAGTGTCCCAGCAACAAAGGAGGCGATGGCACTCTGCATTCTCCGACAGGGGTACCTAAAAACTTCNGCAAGGTTTTATACATCCCAGGTGGTGCAGGACTTCGTCCACCAACAGTATGAATCAAATCAGATGGAGTTGAGAGTTGAGACCTACCAAAAATGGATTCATCAAGCCATGCCAAGGTCGGTGATCTGTGAAGGGCTTCCCCACGACGATCTAGGTGGTGTGGTGCTACTGGACAAAGGTCCAGATCTAGCGGTGGAGAACAAGGTGACACTGTGGTTAATAAGTGGATGCGTCAATTTCAATGGTGGTTTCTTCCTTCAAGACTTCAAGACTAAGAGCAGGTTGTGTCATGAAGCAGAGCCGTTCAAAGTAGAATCATAGCTGTTTTCTTGACAAAACACCTTGGAACACTGGCAGCTAAATGGTAAAGAATTTAGGCAGGCCTCAAGCTGTTGATGCGCAATGGAACTTGGAAAGCCTAGCAGAAAGCATGACGTCCCCGGTTGCTTTCTTGAGAAAATGCTCATTGAAATCAACCTCGTGTCTTTTTGTGAGTAGACTGGCGAGAAAATACAACAAATAGTAGCAAAGCAAAACAAATAATCTAAATAATGACATACTGCAAATAACAAGAGACAATATATAAGATGACAGTAATAATAACAAGATTCTTGCTTACTTTCCACAACCCCCCAATGGTGCCAATGCAAAAGCATCATCCTTTTTGGAATGAAACAAAACGGCAGTCGCGTCCGCAGAACTGCCGCTTCCAGCTCTCAGAGATGATAGCCTCGACCTTCCACGAACGTGATGCACGAACCCATGACATTCTTATGTCATGACAACATCCAGCCAGCCACCCCGCCTGTGAAAGCTTGGAATTGCTCGGTTTGTTGTCTTGCCTACATCCAACACTGTGGCGGTTTAAGACCGAAAGGACTCCGAAAGGACCTTGGAAAGAAACCTGTTGTGAGACTGTTGTGGACTCTTGGGTGTCATCAGTGTGCAGCCTCGCCATCATAGGACAAATCTGCTGCAGGACTCAGTGCTGGCATCAGCAGTCGGCTTTCCTGCATGGCTTTCTTTCACCCTCGCATGACTCAAAGGTGTTGTACCGACACTGCCACAAATCCTGCAAGCAATTTAGTTGTGGTTACAGTGATCATTTCATATCACATCCAATGATCTCAAGGGTTTGTTTGTACTTAGACTTATTCCCAGCCGTAGTGACAAGATCTCCAACCAAGAATAACCTCTTGCATTTTTCTGAAGATCTTCAAATCTTGGAGCTTCAGTTGCCAGAATTTCCAGCCTGCTCTGTCGCTTCGATATAAATGGCTGCTGCTAGGGATGCCTCAGAATGCCACCATCGCGAATGCCAAAGTTCCCAATACAACTACCGCAACTGAACTTCAAAGCACAGATTGCTGCCACCAGGTTGCTGCCGCCAATTCCACCAGTGGACAGCTCAAGTACACCAGGGAAGCGACATTGAAAACAGTAGGCGCTTGCCTGCAGGAATGCACCAGTTGAAGGTGTCATAAAACCTGTATAAACCTGGGTTTTTTTTAGACGACTATAGCATACACCACAAAATCACCAAACCCAGCAATGTACCTTTACCCAATCATAGAAACATGAAATTGCCACAAGAAAGTCCGAGCAAAACTGATTCTAGGGAAGTCCCAAATCCCCAAACCCCAACTCCAAACTCTGAAACGATTGGAGTTTCCACCTCGAAAACACTGGGTACTTCACATGAACAGCTCGCTCCAAGAACAAGATTGCATCAAACATGCCGTTCACCAGGCACAGCAATCCTAAGTCTGTGACTACCAGGCGCTGGCATGTCTCAAAAAACTGGGAACTATGGATTATTGATTGGTATTCAGATCTCTCCCATACAAGTGTACTTGTGAATTGTGAATCCTGAATCTTCAACATTTCTCTGATTTACTAGTTTGCTTCCATCATCATCATCATCATCATCATCATCATCATCATCATCATCATCATCTTACCATAACATAACATGACCATGATACATCATCATGTTTCACATTATCAAAAGTCTCGGCAAGTGAATCCGTTGAGACCTTGGAGCTGCTTTCTGATCAAACAGGACGATGGAAGAAATCCCAACCAACCACCTGGGATGTAAAAAAACCTCTAAATAAAGAGATAAACTACCAACCTCAACTGGTGCAAGATTTCAGCCATCAACAGTAGTATACAGCAATATACAGTATACAGTATACAAATAGTACAGATAAGGGAAGGTAAAACTATGCAAGATTGAAAATTTCCAATATTTCGGATCCTTCCCTTCTTCCACTCTCATACATAATTCATGTTCCAAGCTTCCATAGTATAAGCAGTAGCCAGTGTCCACGCCTTGCCACATGAAGTCATCACCCAAGTTGGCTATCAAACCAGCTGCCAACCCTCCAGCCTGCGCCTGTGGATAGAACAGAAGTACCAAGCGTCAGGATTACCAGCGACAGCAGGGCACCCCAAACATCCAGGATCAGAAACCTGCAAGAAACGGACGTAGAGGTCAGGATGTCGCAAAAGGATCTGGAGTCTGTTGTGGTTGTGTTGCCTGTTAGCATGAACCGTTCTGTGTTTCTAAAAACAACACATGTGAGACAAATCCAAGATTTTGGTACTCCAAAATGGATGTATATATCTCTCTTCAAATTGCAGATGCCCAACCGATCAGCTGCATTGGGCCTTGCAACCATCAACCCAGCTTGCGCCTCGTTTTGTCGTGTCTGTGCGAGTTAAAACCATGTTTGGATATTTCAGGCATCTCCCTCCAGCACTTGGCAAATCGGACAGGTTTGTTCAGCGAATCTCTGCACCCTTTGGTGAAGAAAGACATTTCGACTCAGTGTGGAATGGCACCGAAATCCCAGGTAAACCAAGCAAAACTAGATATGCAAAAACACTCTTGAGAATTTCCTTTCAATTCCATACATAAATCGTCAAGTGTCCGAAATTCTCTTCTGGCACGCAAAGCAATTTCTCTCATCCCTGCATGGCCTGAGGACCACATAAAATCCACCTATTATCCATCTATCCACAAAGCCAAGACACCGCTAAGAGACCAATAAAGTACGGCCTCGCTTTCAATGCAAAGCGTGTTGGTGGCAAGTTCGCCGCACCATGTGCTAAAACCATTGGCCTGGCTGAGGATTCCAATTCACAGAGTGTCAAGCATCCCCTCTCAATTGTTCGGCTTGAATTGATTCCTAAGATGACCTTCTTGCTATATGTAACACACATTTTTTGTAGACCAGGCAGTTTCTTTTCTCAAAATGGTACATGGTCATGGTACATCTTGTCACACCCAAGATCCACAGCCTTCAGAAAAAACCAACGGGTTTTTTATGCGCCGCTGCTCCACGGCGACCAACTTCGTTCCAAAAAATGGGGATGGGGGGTCTCGGTGTGCAATTTTCACCGACCCCCTTGAGCCATAATGGCTGCCCGAGGCTGGAGATGTTGGCATTCGCAAAATGCCACAAGACAGAAGGTCAAGTCCAAGATTCCTGAAAACTGAAGTACATGCATTTTGGGATGGTGTGAGCATGCTAAGAGATACTTCCATGTCGGGCTTATAGGTAAGACCATGCCCAAAACAAGCTGCAGGCCTGCAACGCCATGGCTCAGTAACCAGCCAACAGAACAACCAATGTATGATTTTCTTCAAGGCAAAAACTATGGAAAAGAATCTTTGTTGTCATCTCTCAATATCACTCTTTGACAGTACAAGATCTTAAGGACTTGAGCAAGAGTGGAGCAGGGAAAACATGACCATGCCCTTTGCCAATGTCACCTGGCTCAAGGATCCACCATTCAACGACTTGAAAGAATGATCCTGACAGCTGAAGTCCTCTGGAGTCCCGCATCCGGATAGAACCTTGCATACATATAGTTCCCGGGCGAGCCGGGGGGCGGAAGTTTCAGAAGAAAAAAAACTATAACTATATAGCAAAGAAAGAATTTGCCTATAGAATGCGCGCAAGGCGACCGACCAGCGCGACACCCAAACCATTTCTTTGCTGTGAACGAGCCTTCTGCTGTTCCATGGTGGTGATGTGACCTGTTTTGATGTCATGAAGTTGCTTGCGGCGTGAGATGAAGTCATGTGGTTGGTTGTGAGGTGACGTGGGGTGAGCTACTGTGGTTAGTTGTGACGTGGCATGTCATGTCATTTGATGTGGTTGGCACGTCATTTGATGCGATGTGATTGCTTGTGTTGTGTCATGTCACATGATGCACAGCGATGTCATGGTGATGACCTGTTATCTGTTTTGCCCTGCAATGGGATGGAATGTTGTGAGCTTAAGATGCCATTGGTTGTGAGGCCACGTTGTGTGGTTCGAAGTGGTTCTGTGACAATCTGGTGATCCAAACAACTATTCTGGACTACAAAGTACTGCTCCAGTACTACTCTGTACTACAAAGTACTACTTCAGTACTACAAAGTACTACTGCAGTACTACTCTGTACTACAAAGTACTAGTCCAGTACTTCTCTGCAAAGTACTAATGCAGTACTACTCCAGTACTACTCACTACTACTACTTCAGTACTACTCCACTACTAGTCTGTACTACAAAGTACTACTCCAGTACTGCTTTGTACTGCAAAGTACTACTACGTACTACTCCAGTACTACTCTGTACCGCAAAGTACTACTCCAGTACTACTATCCAATACTGCTCTGTACTACAAAGTACTACTCCAGTACTACTCTGTACTACAAAGTACTACTCCAGTACTACTCTGTACCACAAAGTACTACTCCAGCACTACCCCAATAATACTCTGTACTACAAAGTACTACTCCAGTACTGCTCTGTACTACAAAGTACTACTCCAGTACTACTCTGTCTACAAAGTACTACAACGTACAACTCCAGTAGTACCCTGTACTACCAAGTACTACTCCAGTACTACTCTGCACTACACAGTACTGCTCCAGTACTACTCTGTACTACAAAGTACTACTCCAGTACTACTCTGTACTTCAAAGTACTACTCCACTACCATGGTCTGTACTACAAAGTACTACTCCAGTACTGCTCTGTACTGCAAAGTACTACTACGTACTACTCCAGTACTACAAAGCACTACAATGCACTACTCGACTACTTCTCTGTACTCTCCAACTTCACCAAATACTGCGCCTGCCACGCAAAATGAATCTCATGATTGATCCGCCTCACATTTGAAGCCTCATTTACAATGCACGGAGCAACAAGAGTCGGCCTCCAACTTCACCAAATACTGCGCCTGCGACGCAAAATGAATCTCATGATTGATCCGCCTCACATATGAAGCCTCATTTACAATGCACGGAGCAACAAGAGTCAGCCTCCAACTTCACCTAGTGCGCCTGCCACGAAATCTTTCAAGATTGCAACGGAAACGTGTTAAATTGCTTCCGCCAATACAAAGACGATTCAACGACATTCCGAGCATGATCCGAACAAGATCCGAACAGAAAATCGTCATCTCGCACCTGCCGCTTCCGAGACCTTACTCGTCGGATCTTGGAGACGATTCTGTATTGAAAAATACAACATGTCGCGCTCCGGCTATCTGCATAAATTTCACGGAATGCTGCGCCTGCCACGAAATGTCACAATCCACTTTCAGCAAATACTGCGCCTGCCACAAAAACTCACACTCCACCTTCACCACTTACTGCGCCTGCCACGTAAAATGCACTCTACTCTTCTCTACTCTATTCTCTTGGCATCTATTCTCTCTCGGCATCTATTCTCTGTTGGCATCTATTCTCTCTTGGCATCTAGTCTCTCTTGGCATCTGTTCTCTCTTGGCATCTAATCTCTACGCATCTAGTCTCTGCGCATCCTCTAAGCATCTGTTCTCTACGCATCCATTCTCTACGCATCTATTCTCTCTCATTTTAAAAACTTCGTAACTCGGAAGTTTCTCATCCAAACTTCCTTTGATGATATATGCTTGCACATATGTAAATTATGTATATACATGCCAGAAGCAATCTATCAATTGGATTCGTTGGGTGCAAAATTTCATCAACAGTCCCAGTGCCCAAACTTTTCTGACTGAAGTGTTTCTTGGGGTACGTTGCTCCGCTGCTCCCCCTGTACTGCTTGACAGACCAGGGGTGACCCCGTCATGGCGGCAAACACAGTCCGGCACCGTGTTCAAAATAGGGATCTGCTCCCTGGGGGAAGACCCCGGAAAGAAATCTGGCAATCCTGGAAGTGAAGTTGGTTGCACAAACAATTTTCCTTTGGCTCGGAAGAAAAACAAGGAAAACGACGAGTTCCAGGGTGGCCAGATCTTTGGAAATCTCATCTGAGCAGTGCCCCAAAGCATGTCAGGAATTGTTTGGTTTATTAAGAGACTCTTCCACTTTATTCCACTTTGAAATTGCATTTCACTGCACATCTTTCATGGTGGTTCTCCGCTAGACCCTGGACCAGGGACCTTCTCTCTGACACTTTCAGTCACCAAGAAGTATCAATTGCCGCTTCTCTTGGCAATGGAGCGCGGTAGCTTTGTGCTCTACTCGCAAAAAACTGAGCTCCAGTGTGTCTGCAATTCATGGGTCCATCATCCATCCGAAACAGTTCTCTGTTCTTTTCATCAATCTTGACTTCTGGTGTCTCAGGCACTGCAATCAAGGTTTTAAGGGAACATCTTTTTGAAACCATCACAGAAGTGGAAAATAGCCGCCAATACACTGACGGCAAAATATCGACGTACCACTTCCATGATTGTTTCAATATGTTCAATGCTGAAGAATTGCAGATCATCAAGTTACACTGAGGACTTTCCCAAATGCGCGGTTTGAAGAGCAGTGTTTGAAACTTCTGGGCATCAAGAAATGCAACAACAACAACAACAACAACAACAACAACAACAACAACAACAACAACAACAACAACAACAACAACAACAACAACAACAACAACAACAACAACAACAAACGGTATGCATGGAAGGCGGTATGCATCTATACATGTTTTGGCCAGGTTGGCAGTCTCTTTCAGTCATTCCAACAGTTCGGAGGATGAAAGATAAAGATTTCCTGCCGCCGGCGTCTTGCAGTAGTTGTCTATCACCTTCTCAAAGGTCCAGGAAGGATGCTGCATGCCTGACATGTGGCGGTTTTTGTTTGAATCTAGTCCCTCAAAAAGATCCCCCAAAATTGACCCCTGAGGCTGAAGATTCAACCACAATCTACGCGCAGTAATTTCACGAAAGAAATAATGATACAAAATGTGTCATTCGGTAGTGCAGGTGATGATTGAAGTTTGTTGAGCATTAACTTCCATATCATTGGGTCATGACGGTCATGGTAACTTGTATTATGGGAAAACAACCTGCGAATAAAATGTTGGCTTACCATTTTACCAGAGATACAAGAGGATGATGATTGGTCATGGAAGTTGCTCAAAACTACTAAGAGCAGATGATATGAACATAATCTGATGACATACCATATCAATTTTCCAACACTGATCGATAGATCGATATGCCAAAAGATCAGATCAAGGATTGCGGTCAATAGATTCAACTTCCGCAAATGCTGTCACAAACCCAACCAACAAGATTTACAGTAAGTTCCTTGTTGGGTATGAAGTCTCCAAAGCACTTCAGTATTGTTCAGACCATTTTCTTTTTGCTGGCAAAGTACTCTCATCACAGAAGGTTTTGATCACATCACCCACACACAAATCCGAAGATCTTCCAGTTTCAATCCGAAGACGTTCAAGTCCGTTGCATGCAGAAAGTTCATCTACATCGGCAAGCTTGGTCAAGGCTCTCCAAGCCTGCATGTCGACCTGGTTGTTTGGCAATTTTTTACAATTCAAGTCGTAAGCACTAACCTTGCCATTGTTGGGAGACGTTTACCGTAATTCGAAACTCAGAGACCCAAAAAAATATATGTCATTCCTTCCAACTGTTCTTCATCCAACCTTTCAGAGATGATTTAGAGTTTCGGAGAGGCTGCAATCTCAATCGCAAATCGGACTATTATATGTCGCATATGGTCGCGTCCCTCCCAGCTTCTGATGCTTATGGGAATATCTGCGATGGTATTCCAATGGATCTCCATTCGGCCATGCCCCTTGGAAAATCAAATGTGTATGCACACAAGGTTGGGATCACTGAGTGGGTATGGGTCGATATCAACATCAGCTTTGAAACTTCAGTTGTGCTGTTCTTTGTCCAACCTAAAGAGTAGCTTTGCTGCACATTCGAAACTACAAGAAATTTAGTTTGTCATTACGCCACTATTCCTTCTGCCGTTTGTTTTGCTGTTTTCTTTGTGTTGCTACAAGGTGAAAAGATATTTGAAGATTCAACCATTCCGTTTGAGAATTTTCTTGAAATGACTGGTGTACGTAAATTATGTTCAGCAATGTTTTGATGCTCACAGTCAGAAGGCCACGCTACAGCGCTGAAACAGCGACCTTAAAAGAAATGCCACGCACGGAGCCACCAAAAGCCGATGACTCAATCACTCCCGAAGTTTTGGAAAAAAAACACGCGATTTAGCTTGCATGCCAGCAAAACCTGGAAATTCCTTCAATTTTTGCTAAGATTAAGACGTTATGGGTATGAAAATATTGAAATACCTAATAACGAACAGGGAGGGAAAGACGTAGCTGCGGCCCAAAAACTCCCAATTTTGGCATCAGCAAAGGAGTTTCAAAAAAAGCAGGTGCAGCACTAGCTCCAAGTTTTATTTCCCAGGCCCTTTCAACACGAATGGATGCCAATCATGGTTGCTTTTAAAGAATGGTAATCAAAATGGATACCAGTACTATTGCATTTGCAGAATGGCAAATGAAACAGTACCAGAATGATTCCATTTGCAGGGACGGTGAATGAAACGGAGATTAGGACAGATATGGGACAGTAAAAAACATGAAATGTATCATGCAATGATTCCAATCTGTGGCTCAGATTTTCGCGCCTGCCCACGACCAACGTTACAAGCCCACTCTTCAACTCGATCTTGAGTCTCTGCAAAGGGTGCCAGCAAAAGCACTTCCAATACCTTTCGCATCGTCCGTCGTAGTTGCTTTGATGTTTTATGCACAAATGTTCAAAGTACCAGTACTTAGTACGCTTGAAACAGTAGTTGAACCAATTTGCAACAGGCCGCCATCTGTCCCCAATGCCTCTGTCTGCATGAAAACAGCCCAGCTGGACTCAGTGGCATGTGTAAAGACCTCATCATCGAACAGGCACTGGGCAAAATTGGAATGTCAGTTGCTTTGAAGCATTCAAGCTGACCTTGAGGGGTGAGCGAAAGCTGGTATCGAGTTTGAGGGTGGTATGAAAACTTGACAGAACTAAAGCATGATTACATGCTTTTTTGAGCCAACGATTCCCCCAAGTTCCATACCCTGAAAAATACATGAAAACTCACAGAAACACCTCAGAGGCCTCGCCCTTCAGTCTTTTCAGTCAGGATTCATCGCCCTCCGGTCCCCCATTCACTGTCACGTAAATTCAACATGTCGATCCCCGAAATTATTGAGCACCTAAAACTCTCTAGAACTGTGCAGGTGTGTTGTGCCATTCCAGGACCTCACCTCAAGCCATTCGTTAGGGCTCCCTGCATGCGAACCGACCACCTCTCTGAAGGTAAGGGACATCGCATGTCTCAGTGAGACAGCGAGAACTCATTGTACAGAATTGCTATGGATTCATGCTATTCATGCTACAGACTAAAAGCATTTCTTTGTAGGGTGCAGTCTTTAGAGGTCTTTCCACAATACCTGAAAATAAAGAGTTAATCTAAGTGAATAAAAAAAATTGGAGCACGTAGATCAGGCATGGTTGTAGGTTTAGCATAACTTTCATGCAACCTGATCTTTGAACTCCATCCATCGAAGGGGCCATGTGCAATCAGCGAGGTCCAAATCACAGGGAACAATGATCATTTTGCATACGAATCTGTTTCCCATTTAACGACTGAATTCAGGGCCTAAGAAGTCATACAAGTTCAACGATTCAGCGCTGCGCGACTCAAGTCTCAATGACACAAGTTGACAATTCTAGCCCAGAGACTGGAATGCTAGCATGTGTCTCGGTACTACTCCTCGATCCCAATGAATGTTGGCGATGCTTCGTACCCGTTGCCTGGCATCTAGTATGTTGCCTGCATCCAAATTTTCCTTAGCGGCAATCGCTGAGAAATGCATGACATGGAGGACTCCAATCGATCGGCCAAGTACCCACTATTGATGGAAGAAATCATGCACCAATTGAGGTTGGTAGCTTACCTCACCGGTTGGTAAAGATTGTATGCATCCCACGTGCTTAGTCAGATTTTGAAACCATCAACAGTAGGCAGTAGGTATGATCAATTTTGTGCCTCTAGACTCTATTTTGACATTTGCCTGACACCTTGCGAGTCGTGGAGTCGTGGAGAAGGCATTTGAATTAGACAAAGAGAGCACCAAAAAGAAACGGAATCAAGTAAGGGCCTAAGGGCCTTGTACTCTACCCTTTTCAGGATATCTCACCTAGTTAGTCGGAGTTTGTCCGTCAAGAGTAATTAGTAATGATAAATGTCCTATAATTGAAACATAGATATTGAAAGAAGAGGCAAGGACTAATACTTGTAGTGCTGATAGAATCCACTTTGGTTTCGACGCATCTTTTCAGCCTTGCCGTGGACGAGGTCTGCCATGAATACTGCACCCACCAGAACACTTGAAGATTCATACAACTCTGGAATTCATATGGTAGAAGCAAAATGTTGCCTTTTTCTCCCCTGCTCATTGGCTGTGCCAATAACCCCTCATACGGTAGAAGGAACGCCAGAGCGTAGTTGAAAAAGCAGATTGCACAGTACTGAAAAGAGCCTATCCATAATGTAGTTATAAACGAAGTAGAGATTTGGATTGAAAACAGGCTCAAATCTGACCTTCAGCCTTCCCGTTTCGAGTTTCGAGATATTTCTTTGAAAAAAATCTAGTGCAAATTCCAAAGAAGTAGAGCCAAACTTTCTCCCCTCCTGAAGTAGATAGAGGAATGTCATCTATTTTCTGTGGTGCTATGAAAGGGCGGTTTCGACCAAGGAGCTGCAACTTGTGCAAGGAAACCTAAAAGCATCGCCAAGTGCTGCTGCTCATGTTCAGGATCACGAAATAAGCGATTCCAATCCCAGAATCCACCCACCACCGTATGCAACTTGTGTACCAACACACTCACAAAGTTGGATTGCTTCCGTGCCTGAGCTAGCAAATCCTTGACGGCGCGGTAGACTGCTGGGCGTTCACCATCTAAATCTACAAGACCTTGAAGAAATGGAGCCACAACGAAATGACTCCAAACTACTGACCAAGAAATCTCAGCCTGCAGTGAGAGTCCGTTCAGATTCTGGCACAAGGTCTGTAGAAGTGCAATTTGGAAGATGCACACATAGGCCGGTTGGATTCCATAAGATCGGTGTCTTAATCCGAGAGAAATCATGTCTCGTTCCACCTTTCTGAAATCACGTTCTTCCAACCAACTGAGAGCCACTTGAATAAAAGCAGCGAATAGCAGGGACTGAGTTCGCATTCTCTCTCTTCTGAATATCTTTTCCAAGGCTGCATCTTGCACCAAACTGTTGTACAGGCTTCTACCAAACTCTTCCAATCTCATTCGACGCCACTGACTGAAAACGGTGCCGAACATGCTATCTAAAGAACTGTAACCAGAAACACGATTGAAAGCGTCTTGACAGAATGTTGCGAGTAAGAGAATGTGGGAGGCATCTGGCTGCTCTGCAAAGATGTCCATCAAACAAGTTCGGAAATTGTGCAGCGACACTTTCCCGGTGTGATCAACATCCAAACGGTTGAAACCAGCAAAGATATGACCTGCAACAGAGCAAACCGGGGTGATGCCACACAACCCCTGTCACAGAAAAAGATGATCTTCAACTGTTTGGAAAGACAGCTTTTAGGAGATCGACAATATCAGTAGAAAAGATCTCAGAAAAACGAACAGATGTTTGAAGCTTCTTGGAAAATTCCACTCAAATTTCTCTGGGAAAAAATCCAGATACAGAAAAATGTTTCAAATCAGTTCTTGAACCAGTCAAAGGACTCTCTGAAATTCCCATCTCTTGAAGTGCTAGTCGGAAATCCGCATACGAAATACTCAATGGATCTGTCTTCGCCAGCTTTGCAAAGGATGTATCCAGCTGGTCCATGCAGTACTCATAGTGACACCGAAGATACATAAAAGCATTCCTTAGTGAGTCAGAATCAAAGTTCCACCCTCCACTATCTTCGGAACCACCAAAAACTTCAAAAGAAAGCAGAGTATGAAGAACGGGGACAGAGGGCGCTCCACCAAAGGGATTTCAAAACATATGTACGAGTATGTAGTATGTAGCCAAGGCACTTTTGGAGGATGGTACTCACTGCTGCTTTGGTCAATAGAACGGCCATGGTGCCGTACGCACTGACAAATTGACTTTTTGGCGCCATAGAGGCAAAAAATAAAATTTGGACTTCAGCGTCAGGATCCCAGTCAGGCATGTCAGACCAAAAGAGGGTTGCTGCCGAAATTACGATACCTTGGTAAGCCACACAGATTGGAAGACAAAGGGAGATGAGAAATGTATTCGGGTCTGGGAAAAGTCGAGGGAATCCGAAACGCTGGACATTTGGAGGATCTGAGTGATCTCCCAGTATATAAATTGGCCCAGACACAATAGAGCAAGCAAATCGCGACAAAAAATCGTTTCACATCCTTGGGTATGTCTGCAGCTTCTGCTAAGATCAGAAGGGCAGAGAATTGAAGAATAATAATCATGTCAATAGCATAAGCGATGTAATGGTGCACCCAGCCCGTATCATCATGCCACCCAGCATTGGACTGTGATTGGTGCAGCCAATATCGTGAGAATGATCTTGCACCCCACCCACGTGCAGCACAAGCAAGGATTGCCTTGAGTCAAAACAGCAGCACAGAATTTCATTGTAAGAAGGCTTACTGCTTTCCCTGCAATGTAATCTTCATAGAACTGAATTCAATGGAGCAGAGTAGATTTGTCGCTGAATCATCACAGAAACAAGTTGTCCACTTGACATATTCCAATCATTAGTGATTTTTGAAATGCAAAGGTGAGACAAGCCAACAACTTCAGTGGAGTTCTTTCTACATTGTTACATTTGCAGTGATCGACCATTTTGAAACAAACATTTCAAAGGTGCTTCCCCTTGCTTTATTCTGACCTTGTCACACCAAGGGTTTTTGATTCCCAAACCCTCACCAGGGCTAAAATGTCAACCAAGCTGCCCATGGATCGAAAGTGCGTAGACTCATCCACAGCAATTGACTATGAACCCTGGTAAGCACACACACCAAGGCAAGAGTGAATGCCAGAAAAGACACTACTGACATCGTGGACGACAGTAAGGTTGGCTGGTAAATGCGCACTGTATCTGCCACACCAGGGACCTCTGACAAGGTGTAAAATGCTCCAAAGTAATCTGCAGCATGTAACGCCAATGCCAAAAACATTGTTAAGATTGTTGGCCATTTCTTGCGAAGGAGCCAATCACCCACATACCAACTAGACATCATGTGGCCAGAGAGAATATATGCTCGTGCCACCGGCTTCACCACCATCACGCAGCCTTTCTTCTTCCCAAAATCGGAAACTCCCTGTCGCGTGACTTCCGTTCCGACGGGAACTACGCTGGCCAGCTTCTTCTCAGTCAGCACCATGGTCCACCAAACTCCGAACCCAGCTCCGCAGCCCCCGAAAGGGAACGGAAAACGACCTACATTTTGGTTTGGGACTCTGCGCTTGAACCAGAGTTTCACAATTCAGTTCATCTTCACATACAATCTTGAAAGCTGACACGAAGGGGAACCGTAGTCAATACATTACTGTAGTTTCTGACAGTTTGATCTAGTTTGGCTTCAGCCAAATACACAGAGAGACTCCAAAAAAAGGCTCAATCCTTTCAAGCAGGGAGTCTCGCGCCAAAGGACCAACATGCAGAAACCATGCACTTTCAACTCCAAAATTCCATCCGAAATCTCCGAAATCTCGCTTCGCGCCGCGAGGCTCATCACCTCGCAGCGGATCCGCGGAAGATCTGGATCCCTGAACAGGATCCCTGAACAAGATCACTCCGCTTGCCATCCAATTGGAGAGCTAGGAGGTTCCAAACTATAAAACACTGAAGAATTCAGAATCAAACAATAAATGAAAAAAGTCACTTGGGCCAATTTGTAGAACAATTTTCATTGTTACAGTTGCATTACATTTGTTTGATCTATTGTTGGATGCGTTTGATTCTTTCTGCGAAAATGGGTGAGAGATTTGACAAATTGAATTAGCTATCAAGCCTCAGAATGCCATTGGCATATCTCTTTCGGTATCTCTCCTCTGGACACATTGCTGCTCCGGGAGTCTTTGAATGCAGCAATTGGAAATCTCCCTGTTCCAAACAAAAATATATATCTACAAATTGGCTTTCTTCGATTACCGGAGGGCAATCTACATAGTAAGATGCAAGTGATGATCCATCCATTCCTGGTCTCCTGCAGTCTGCCGAGATTAAATCTTTGGGCTACCTGGTCAAGCAGTGTAGGCATTCCAGATCCATTGGGCGGGGATTGACTTACTCGTTGCTTGGGAGCTAGTCCCAACTGCCAGTGAAGTTCAACAAAGAAGAATGGGACATTGGCCTGGCCCAACATCTTGAAACTGCCTCAAGAATCATCCCCACCCTTTTCAACCACCTTGAGGCCATGTTCGTCATTCGCTGGCTGGGACAAAAGGAAATCCTCTCGCAGGGTTTGACGACTCTGCACAAACGAATGTGGTGTCGCTGTTGCTTGCAGTCCTTCCATTTCTCCGCATTGGAGATTCTGTCTTGGTAAAATTTTGAGAATAGTCCAGGGTTTTTTCTCAAGGCGCAATGTGCAATCTCCTGGTTTTTGTGTCTCCCGTTTTCGTCCTCGCAACGATGACGGAGCCGAGGCAATTGATGCTCCTTTTCGATGTTTCGGTTGAAAGTTCAGGATTGAGCTTTCAAAAAGGAGGAAAAGTTTCAGTAAGGTTAGCAAAGATCATGAAAAAGAAAATGTCAAATGGCATTTTAATGAATTCACCAGCCAATGACTGCTTTTGGGGGCAGAGTCTTGGCATACCAGCAGTCATGCATTGCAATAAGAGGTGACGTTCAATAGATATGTAAACAAGCCAAGCAGTGGAAAAGGAGGTCAGCCAAAAAAAAACATGTTGTTTTCGTTGCGAAAGAACTGCAGGAGAACAAACGTCTTCAGTGTAGCTCTAGTCTTTTGAAACCGACACGGTTTGGATGCCAATCATGACCTAGAAAAAAATATAGAAAGAATAGTTTAGCTTGTAATACTTCAAGCATCGTTTGTTGGATAGCTATTCACAGCTATTGGCAGGGAATATTCCAATATATTTTCATCTAAGGAAATGGCCCACGCCCCCAATTGCGCCTCAGCCAAGCGCAGCAGCTCCTGCACAGTGTCCTCCTGCACAGAGCAGCCAGGCGTCAAATCCGCCAGCTCGCGCTGCTCGCGCTCCTGGCAATTGTCCTCGATGGCACAATGTGATTCGATGTGGTTCATACAAAAAAACGTCAAGAAAATATTTCTGAAAAGAAAAATCTCTACTGGAATGGGAGTAGAATCGCCAATGTCACACTTATCACAGGGGTTGAACACTTTCCTAAAAGCAACCTGAAAAATGAATGGTGCAAGTGCAAAGGTTTGATTGTGAGTTTGTTGCTGGGTATACCTTGGATCAATCAAACAAAGAGTGTACAAAATGGGCCAAAGGCCGCACACCAAAGACTTCTCAACTTTTGCGAACTTGAAAACTAGGATGCAAAACCTGAGATAGACCTGAGAACCCATCTTGTTGGATCAGAATCGGCACACGGTTTGTTTGAATTCTTTCTGAAGGGGATGCCTTTTGCCATATACGCTTATATAATATATTTTTTATGGAGGTTGCACCTCCAGGTTCCAAGGGGACGACCCTGCTTCCAAGTTGGATTTGCTTCAAAAACATCGGTGTTTGAACTAAGATGCCCTGATATGCCCTGATCCCCTGCGCCTCATAATCTGGACATGGCCGCTTGGAGATCTTTGGCTCCTCCATATTTTTCCCGCACTGAAGCCCAGCGGAAGCGCAGAGCTTCATTTATAAAATGAATCTGACGTGCTTCAGAAACATGGTTGTGGATTTGCATACGCATTTATATAAGTCATTTAAGTTAAGATATGTTGGGTCTTTTTCAAATTGATTTTCACAGTATATGTGTGGGGTGTTTGTTTGATACATTCTGACATGACATATCTAGCAGGTCTACCACGTCAGAAAAACATGTTTCGCCACTCAGAAGTAGCTAAACTATACTAAAGCGTATGTCAAGTCAATAAAAAACACCATCAGAGAGCAATCCAAGGTTGAAATTTTGGCGGATTTTGTTCTTCAACTCAACAGGTATGGGTAGAATCCCTGGGACCCAAAAATTTGGATACAGCAGATGGAAATTGCCAGGTTTGGTCAATATGATACCTAGCCTCATTGGGATTTAGAACCAATATGCAACAGTTGGAAATGTGAATTGCAACGGCCCAACATTTGGATGGGTTTCTCAAAACACGATCAAAACATTTGTGGCTAGTAGACAGTGTGGATACCATGCAAAGGTCACATCTGGGCTTTTGACCTGTTGGGTTCATCTTTGCCTTCACAGTGCACACAATTCAATCCCAGCCTCCAGAAAAATTGTGATTGAAGCTTCCTAAGATGCATCGAAATCAGATCAAGAGGCTTTCGCGGGAAATGGAGCAATGACACCTTAATTGAGACAAGCAGCAGCTTGATCTCCATAATCACGATTGTCTTGACCAGGAAAAGGAGCTGCAACCGGACTTGAATCTCGCAGGTAGAACTCCATGGCCCCAGCGGGTTGATTGCACAATGCTGCAAGGCTTTCTAGCTTTGTATTCAACCCGTGTTTTTGTGCTTGTGCCACTTGTGCCACAGTTCCAAACAGCAACAACTCCTTAGGACGAAATCGCCTTGGTGTTAAGAGTCCTGTCAGCTTTGGGCCAAGACTCATGCACAAAGCACAGGCATGTGGCAGGTCGATTCGTGATGTTACAAGATGCCACTGCTGAAAAGCTATGTGCTAAGCCCGATGCACAGAGGGAGCTGTATCTGACTTTTGGAGCACTCATCTCTTCGATGTCTTCAAACTGAAGCCGATGGTCACCCAACTTCAAGACAAACAAATTGAGTGTAGGTTGATGTAGTCTATGTTCTGAAGATAGATGTCTGTGACGTTTGAGTCGCTAATATCATGGAAGAGAAACCTCCCAAGACTTTACACGATAGACTGCTGATTCACGTACATACGAGTCTGTATAAGGGCAAACATCTAAGTATGGCCATGCCTAGAATGAAAAACCTTGTCATACTATGAGTGTCCAACACAGTTCCAATAAGTAAACAAATAAACAAATAAATACCATGGCTTCAGCTCACCAACATGGCGGGTGTGAGCGCTGGTAAACACCATTTGTTCGTGAATCCATCTGATGATCTGACAACCCATCCATGGCAAAAACTGGCCAACACCCATCGTCACTGCACACCCGCTTGGAAAAGTTGTCACTCTCACTTCGCAGGATATCCGCATCTCCATTTTGGTTGAGTCCACCACTCTCCAACCTGTACATATCGCAAAAGCAACTGCATCACCAGTAAGAGGATTTTGAGGAATATGTAAGGTAAAACAAGGCACTCCATACAGAAAGAAGTAGATGCAGCAGATCGAAATTGCAAGCAGCTTGCGCCTTCTTTTCGTAATCATCGTAGTTGTCTGACCACCTGGTGACCAGAAGCCAATGTTGCATTCCATATCATGTCAACAGAAAAGCCTGATCTATGACTCAGAAAGTGAGTCGCGAAGTGCCTTTCTGTGGGTGCAGTACGCACAGAACCCAGAATTTTCCTGCCTCTTGGGAAAGTTGCCATTTCTCAACATAATCTCACGATAGTCCTGACCCACAAAATGATGCTGAATCACGGAAAATCATAGAGTTACATGATCCTTGAAACTGCATTTCAATGAAGCCTTCATCAATATCTTGTTACCTCAAAGTAGGAAACAATGACATCATGCTTCCATAGATCCAGAAACCGAAGTCTCCTGACTTCCCTTGGTGTAGCTTCCATGAGGTCCAGTCACGTTTTTGGCCATAGGCAGGCCTGAGACCTGCACCATTTGCACACAGCCATCATGAGTTCAAGATGTTTCCAACTGGAGTGATAAGACTTCACCATCAATGATCTGTCATATTCTTTCTAACCCATCATGTTGTTCTTATCTTTGATGGTAGGGCAAGTCCTCACTCGATTTTTGACTTCCAGCAGCACCGTTGAAGCCGCTGCGTTTTTGTCCCTGATTCGGCCAGCTTCTCCGCCAATTTCGGCGGAGGCCTCAGCCTGAAGCTGTTGAGGGGAAATCTCCAGGAGACCAGTCGAAATTACATGAAATGCCCCTAAAAAATCCGCCGGCCTTGCCGGCGTGTCTAGTGGTGTGGGGCTTGATGACGGATTGCTTGTCTGTACTTTGCTTTTGCTTATATAGTCTAAGCTAAAGCTGATAATGTCTTTGGGGCGCGCTTTTACCTCGCCTAAAATCATCCCCCCCCCCCAAAAAAAAATATATATAATGGTGGTTGTAGCCCTTACACACCTCTCACATAAATAATGAAAATATATTTGAAAAATTTATTCATCATAAAATCAAAAGAGATTACCATCATTCTTTAGAACCTTACCTCATTCAAAAAAACATACATAAAACAGAAATGAATAAGGTGATACAAACCATTACCTTATTCAAAAAAGAAAAGAAAGAAAGAAAGATTGTCAGTTAATGGAATTTTCATTGTTTAAAAATGCTTGTTGGCACTTCTTTGATTTCTGGTGTTTTGACTTGTTGGATTTGTCGCTCAATTCTTTTCCACACCTCTCACAGATAAAATTTACTTTCTGCTTTGTTTGATAATATTTCTGAAAATAATTTTCATCGTTGGGTTTGCTATTATAGTATCCATTATCTTGCTTTCTCCATTCAGAATTTTTATTTCTGACTGTTTTATTGCTCTCTGTTTCACTTGATGGTTCTGTTGTTGAGACTTCTTCATTGTCTTTCATCCTTCTATAGATGTTGTCAAATTCTTTATCACTGATTTTGAATGTAGCACCGTTCAAACAGAAATATGAAGGCATATTATATCTTAATATATAATAGGTAATACTTCTTTAAGTGTTTTTTAAATTATTTTTCTTTAGGATATCCGCCTTTTGGTGTGCTTGAGCGACTTCTACTTGCCCCTCTTCTTAAAAGACTATTACCTAAATCGTTTCCTGAACTATTATCACGGCTTCTGCTTCTATCACGAAGCACTTGAGCCTCTTGTTCTTCTTCCTCTTCTTCTTCATCATTTTCTTCATCATTTTCATCTTCATTTTCATCAGATGGATTGTCCATAACCAAATCTAAAGCACTATTAATTACTGGACTTAAAACAGCACTACCTACAGTATCTGCTAAATTAAAAGCAGTAAGCATAGCGTTGCCTGTAAGTTGAGCCATTCTCAAACCTCTATCTATATTTCTGGACATAAAACCTTCATCATCGCTACCATTATTGCTTGATGGCGGTGTTTTCTTTTCCAATGTTGTAGTCCAAACTTGTGCCATTTTTTCAGCCCTTGAAGGTTCTTTGCTTTTAAAACCTTTCAGAGTTGAAGTCAGGTAATACGGTGGCGAAATTATATTCAAATCATCATATGTATCCGTCTCTTTATCAATCATAACTTTTTTATCTGTTTGTGAAAAGTTATTCATTATGTCAGGTGCTTGTGTTCCTCTATCAGATGTTTTTATCTTTAATACTTTATCTTCTTTTATAGGTTCTAAATGTGAAAACTTGAGTTGATATAACATATCATCAACGTCTTTGAATTTGTTTTTCTTCAGTCTGTTCTTTGTCAAAATCATATTATTAATAATAATTAGATTTTATTATTAATAATTGTCTAACAACATCAATCCCTACTGCCTCTGGGTTTGCTTTTATCATAGTATTTGTTTATCCTGCTTTGTAATAGTTGTTCTTCAATTCTTGTATCCCAAGTTCCGTCATTAATCATTTTCTGTGCCGTTTGCCTATAATATTGTGATTTGGTTAAGCCTTTGCCCTTACCTTTTTTACGCATACCTTCTAAAGAATTGTCTGGTGAATTCATATCTTTGCCTCTTATGAACAGTTGAAATTCTAACTCGTCTTCATTCCACCTTTCAATGTTAGTTGAATATGATATTGATTTCATCAGTTTTGATTTGGGTTGTTCCCTTGCTGTGAGCATCTCTTCTTCGTTTTCGCTTGAACTTCCTATTATAAAAGTTTCGGTTTGTTGTTGTCTTGCTGGTGGTGCTTCTTCTTCACTTACTGCTCTTCTTACTACTTCTGATGGGGTGCCTGCCTCAGTTCTCGGAAATCTTCGTAATGAAGCCAATCCTTCAAGTATTGGTGTGGTCGCTCTACTAATTAAACTTCGGTGTGCTTCTCCTGTTTGTTGTTGTCTATCTCTTAATTGCTGTTGTCTTCGTTGTAAGTCTGCTTGTAAGCCTACTGACAAACTATCTCTATCTGGTTGAACTTCTATTGGTGGTAATGTTTCAGTGGCATTTGCTGATTGTAAATGCCTTTGTAAATGAAAAGTTCCTCCATTGGCTCTAACACTTTGCCTCAATAACAAGTCTTGAACTTGCCTTTGTAATATTCTGTTTTGTTGTTCTTTCAGTATCTCAAGATGGTCTAAACCATCAAAGAAAGAACCTTCGTTAGATGCTTTGAAAAAGGTGGCGTCTCTGTTTGGTAATTTTCCGGTTAGATTTTCATTCTCTTTTATCAACCCTATGATTTCATCATATGTGGGTCTGCGTCTTAATCCTAAATAACTAAATTTATTTACATTCTCTAAAACTGCTGTTGCCATAGTTGATATAAATTATATTAGATTTTTTATATCAATTATGCAAATT